>BQNB010001266.1:0-143138 GCA_026074375.1 Tanacetum coccineum
ATCGTCAATTTTAATTATTCGCGAGTACTACATTGGATATTTATTCGTTTTAACGATCGAGAAATCAACAACTCCATATTTTAGCTTCGAAAGCTCATTTATTTTTATTTTTGTATTTTTTGACTTTTACCCGCGTTTTGCCAGGTATTTTTATAATTTTAACATTTTAAATAAATGTTTAAGCCCAAACCAAACACTCCCTTTTATTTATTTTTACTTCTCCTACTAAACTAAAAAACAAACACCCCTTAATTGTTTTAAGCATCAACAAAACCAAAAACCAAACATTCCCCCCCACCCCTTTGAATTTTATTAGACACCTTGACCAAGTATATAAGGCATTTACCCTCTTTTATAACACATAGATCCAGTTAACAAAAAAACTCACTCCCTCTTTTCTCTCCTTTTTTGTTCGTACGAGCCCCAACAAAAACCACCATCACCCTTGCCAAAAACCCCCTAAAATCACTTCCAATCACTTCCAAAACACTTTAAATTAACCCAAGTCACTCCATTCAACCTTTAAACCACCATGCATAAGGTTTTTCAAGTTCCTGATTTTTAGGGATTTTTGATTAAATAAGGGTTTCTTTGATTTTTGGTATAATTGGTGATACAAGGATTTGATTTTAAGTGTGTATGCAAGATTTGGTATAACAAAAATCAAGTTTTTGATCTTTGTTTGGGTGTGTGGAGTTCGAACCAAATTAAAACCCAAAAAAGGATTTAACTATTTTGATAGTATTGATTGTCTTGTGTTTTGCATTGTGTTGTAAGTCTTCTATTTAATTTTTTTCATTGATTTGATTTTTTTATATATATGCATGTACTAGATTTTTTATCAAGAATCCATGGATGGTGTTGCATGTTAAGTTTTTGAGGTTGTTGATGTTTTGGGATGATTAATAGATGTGTTTAGGTAGTTTAAGAGTGTTGGGAATGATTGTAAAGCTTGAAGATAGTGTTTTGAAGGAGTTGAAAGATACTCATTAGGTGCAGAAAATTAGCGAGTCGAATTAGGTCGAGTCAAATCTTATAAAACTAAATTTGGCATTGAGATTATGATAGGGGTCGCCCATATGAACGTTTCGATATATGACACGACTTCTAACTCTCAAAAACGAACGTTTGGCGGCCATTTGAAGTTGAGAAAAACTATATAATTCCAATCAGCTATGTATAAAAAAATAAAGTTGCTGCAGAAAATCAAAGGGGAATTTGTGTCCTTTTCTGTCAAGTTTTGGGTCTCGAGTAAAACTAAAAAGTTGTTTAAAATGCTATTTTACCTTCTCGCGAGGATATCTAAGTCTAAAACGCATGTTAAACGGGTCAAAAGCTTAGGATTAAATGCTACATAATTTTAGAAAAAGAGCAAGTTGCTGCAGAAACTTATAAGGGCATTTTGGTCATTTTCTGTGTCGTTCTAAGTCTCGGGTAAATCTAAAAAGTTGTCCGAAATATCGTTTTACGTCAAATTGCTTTAGAGTCCGAGTCTTAAAAACGTGATTTAGTGGGTCGTTTTGGACTGGTCGGTTTTAGTAAAAAAAAGAATAATAAAAGTCAAATATGGAGAAATTTAAAGATTTGTCGAATTATATTATAACCAACGATTAGGCGTAGAATATATTAACTACAACTGCAATTTCAACTAATAAGTTAGTCTTTCGCTTTTGTTCGCGTCTAGATGTCTTAATCTTGATAATTGGTCAAAATGGGTAATTTTCATTAAAAATTACATATTAGTCGGAATAGGTTAAAAATGGAGTTAAACTTAAGGTGAAACATTTAAGTGGGTATAAATAAGTAAGTTTGGCGCGCACATGGATTCTACGATATAAGATTTTATATATGTCAGAATATATATATTTATACTTATGCGAATTATGCATTTTCTTATGATTATATTTTCTTATACGCGGACCACTATTATTATAGGTCGCGGTTAAGTTGTTGGCATTCGTCTTCCTTTGTTGAATTTTCTCGGTCGATACTCCTATTTACGATGAGTTTCTCACATTCCCCTTTTTTCATGTTTTAAATGTTTTGGGGTGGAAAGCATGATGTGTCGTTTGTTATGTTATTACTTTTAAGTAATTAATCTTTTAAGCACATTTGAACTTGAACTTGTTTTGAACGTATGGAACTGGATTTGAACTTGTTAAACTTTAGAAACGTGTTGAACTTTGAAATTTGAACTTGATATGTATGTTGTTTGATGCTTGGAAACCACCACTACTTTTAACTCATTATCCCCCTCATCGAGATTGAGACATTAGTACTTATGGATAGCGCTATTAGGAGATTATCCCCTCATCACTCCCCGCACAAGGGTGCATAGTACTAAGTGTTTGTGCCACACTATACAACTTTGAACTTGATTGGATGTTTGGAACGGTTAGGCTGGATACGTTTAAGTAGTGCCTCGCATGAACACTATAGCATACATATATGTTAATTTGATTAGTGTTACGTTACTTTATGTAACGGGAACTGTTTTGAAAAACTTGAATTTGTTTTGATACTTGGCTTGTCATTGATAACTTGCCATTGAGTTGGCAAACTATTATCGGACATCTACTCTTTTCTAAAACTATATTTTGTGTACATTATCATGTGAGCTCACCAACTATTTTGATAGTTGACCGTTTTTATTATGCTTTTCAGGTGACGATCTTAAAGTGGAAACTTAGTATGATTGCATTTGAACTCGTTCAAGATGTCTATTTTCTTCCAAGTTATTGTCTTTTGGGTGGTCCATGTTCGGAAGAAAAACAACTATGTTGACTTTTTGTACTTTTAAACTTGTACTTTGAAATGTTGTAATACGGATAACTTTCTTTTATCGTAATTCATGTATGGTGTTTTGTCTATCATCTTATGTGATGTTTATTAATATGTTACACCTCGCGTTTCCGCCTTGATGGGGTGTGACAGATTTGGTAATCAGAGCCTAAGGTTATAGAGAACACCGGTTTTTCAAAAATAAAAATTCGAACTATAACCAAAATGATTTTCTTTTTCTAAAAACACCTAACATGAAACGAGTCTACTAGTCCGAGTGGTTACATCTTTAGACGTAAATTAGACATAACTTGATCAACTATGTCTAATTCAGGGAGTATCATGCAACACTGGGTATAGTCATTATTTTAAACAAGTTTAAAAAAAACGACTTTCCACTTTAGTCACTAAAAAGCATACTAGGAATCATGTGCACCGTACAATGGCTGCTTTTAGATGTCCACTATTTGATTTTAGTACATCATGCTTATGTTGATTGATCCATTTATGTTCTGAGTTTGCTTTCACATCGGTTACTGTCGTTATAGTGTCACACTGTCCCTAAGCACCTTGTTATTAAGGACACCGTTATAGTCACAATATGTCCCATAGATAGTCTTCGCGCGCTAATGATTTCGCGAGTGAGTCGCTACGTACACCTAAATACTTTTTGTACTTTTACCCCACATAAGACCTTGAGAAGGACTCGTTGATAGATTCCGAGTCAGAGCCCGAGGCGAGCAGTAGGTGAACTACGTATGCACGACATGTAGAAACGTTTGTTCTTTCACTATTAGAGCTAGTCGACCTATATTTTGGTCACGTCTCTGTTTTATTTCGTCACGCTATTAAGCCAACCGTTTTGGCTTCTAATGTAAGCATTCTCTGCTTGTTCGTAAACACCGTGTTCAATAATTTAAGATTTTGTTTTTGAGCGACCCCAAAGTTGAGTCAATTTTTCAAAAACATTAAGCTTTTTACCAACTTCTAACTTAAGTTCATGACAGTTCTTGTTTGATCAGTTGTGAAATTAAAATTCAAGTTGCTATTTGGCTGAAGACCTTTGAAGAATTCACTCGAGGATGGGCGAGGCTTGGATGATTTAATGTGGATACTTAAACTAGTGGATGCAACGCGACTATAGAGAGAGATTTGGGTCGAAAGCAGAGATGTGGGTGTTTCGTCATTACCCTACCAAATTCTTCTCCGGCTTAGTTAGCAGATACACCAATGAGGGTGTACTAGTGTAGCTTGCCCGCACGATTAATTTGATGCTTTTCCGGATTACTCGTTGTTTCTCTATTATGATACAATGAAGTATTTGAATCAGTTGTGTAGATCAAGTGTCAAATTTTGATTGATACTATTATCATTATCTTTTGAAAAGATTTTTGGAAAATTTCATCTGATCATTTAAATTCTAATTATATAACGAACAAAACAGCAAACTTTTAAAATGCTTAACTAAATAATTATCTATTGATCAACTTTCTTGGCAACCAATTTAATATACATTTTTAGAAAATGTGAATTCATATTTATTAAATATTATTAAATTATGAGATAAAATATGTATATATATATTTTTTTATATATAACTTATTGTCACCTAAATATGTATACCATAAATTTTGGTTAGATAATACGTAGTTGATTTAAATTTGTTTAGTACGCCCGTCTTTGTTCGATTATTCATCTAAACACTTCGTACAAAAGTGCCATATTCGACCATAATTGAGTTGATTTTAACTCAAATTATGGTGGCCATTGGATGATCAATAGTCACACAAAATACACATTTCTTCAATTTAAACACCATATGGTCACACTTATTAACACTTTTGATTGATCCATTTATGTTCTGAGTTTGCTTTCACATCGGTTACTGTCGTTATAGTGTCACACTGTCCCTAAGCACCTTGTTATCAAGAACACCATTATAGTCACAATATGTCCTATAGATCGTATTCGCGCGCTAATGATTTCGCGAGTGAGTCATGACGTACCCTAAATACTTTTTGTACCTTTACCCTGCATAAGACCTTGAGAAGGACTCGTTGATAGATTCCTAATAAGAACATAAGGCGTACAGCAGGTGAACTACGTATGCACGACATGTTGAGACGTTCGTTCTTTCACTATTAGAGCTACATCGACCTATATTTTGGTCACGTCTCTGTTTTATTTTGTCATGTTATTAAGCCTATTGTTTTGGCTTTAAATGTAAGCACTTCTTTGCTTGTTCACAAAACACCGTGTTCATTAATTAAGATTTTTGGTTTGAGCGACCCCAAAGTTGAGAGTCAATTTTTCAAAAACATCAAGCTTGTACCAAACTTCTAACTTAAGTTTAGTGATAGTTCTTGTTTGATGAGTTGTTGAAATTAAGATTGAAGTTTGATATTTGCTTAAAGGACCATTTTGAAGAATTCTCTCGAGGTATGGGTGAGGCTTCGTGGATTTGATGTGGGATACTCAAATGACCATTGGACTGCAACTCGACTATAGGAGGAGATTAGGGTTTTGTAAGCAGAAATTTGCGGGTGTTTCGTCCTTACCCTACAAATCCTTCTTCGGCCTTAGTGTTGGCAGATTTCTCCATCCCCCCCCCCCTATGAGGGGTCTGTGTACTAGCTGTAGCTTGCTTCGTTACGTATTTTAATTTCATGCTTTTCTGGATTACTGGTTGTTTCTCTATTATGATACAATGAACTATTTGAATAAGTTGTGTAGATCAAGTGCCGAATTTTAATTGATACTATTATCATTATCTTTTGAAAATATTTTTTTAAAATGTCATTTGATCATTTAAATTCTATCCATATAACGGACAAAATAGTAAACTTTTAAAATGCTTAACTCAATAATTATCTATTGACCAATTTTCTTGACAACCAATTTAATATATATTTTCTTAGAAAATTTGAAACCATATTTAATAACTATTATTAAATTGTGAGATAAAAAAATGTATATTTATGTATATTCCTTATATAAAACTTGTTTTTCACCTAAATAAGTATACCACTAAATTTTGGTTAAATACTAAACATGTTCATTCTTTAACCATATTTTTGTGAAAATGTATAAATTGTTTGAAGGATCGGTTCACCAAGTTTCTAAAAACGTGAAATTTTGTGTTTAATTGTAGAATTATGGCGGGAAGAAGCACACGTAGCAACGCTTCCAACAACACCAACCCTCCCAACAAAACAGCAGATGAAGTAGCCCGACAACTTAACACCGCATTGCCGAATCTGCTAACCTAACTCGTTCAAGCCCTCAGAGGAAACCGAGCAAATCAAAGAGATGTCGCCCAAAGTTGAAGTATCAAGACATTCAGGGCTTCTGGTGCCAAGGAATTTTTCAGCACAGAAGGTGCAATTGGTTTATTAACTTGGTTTGAAAGCATTGAGTCTGTGCTCCATATCAATAAGTGCCCCGTAGAGAGCCAAGTTGAGTTCGCGTCTAGTATGCTGCAAGGCCGCACCTTAACTTGGTGGAATACCCTTGTTCAAACCCGAGGACAGGCCGCTGCTATAGCCCAACCTTGGGATGATTTTAAAAAGCTGTTGATGGAAGAATATTGTCCTGATGATGAAGTTCAGAAGTTGGAATCAGAATTTTGGAACCACAAGATGGTTAGGTCAGATATTGATGGGTATACGACTAGATTTCATGAGTTAGCAAGGTTGGTGCCACACATGGTTACCCCTGAGAGCCAACGTGTCAATCGCTACATTCAGGGTTTAGCTCCTGAGATCAAGGAACATGTCACTTCATCCAAACCTGCTATAATTCAGGGTGCTGTGAGTATGGCCAACAGCCTGATCATCGATGGTATCAAGGATGGACTTTTCAAAAAGAAGGAAAATGCTGGACACAAAAGGAGGTCGAATGATCAGAACAAGAATCGAGGAAGAGATGATAGAAACAAGAGACAAAGAACTAGAGGGAACTTTGCGCTTGATGCTCTTTAGAGCGCAAAGGACAAGGGCAACATCAATATGTTGGTCAACACTCGAGTATGCAAAGTGCAACTTCCATCATTCTGGTAACTGCCCTGTGTGTTGTCGATGCAACCAAGTGGGCCACTTTACTCGATACTGCACGAGTAGAGCTACTAATAAAAGACCAATACCAACTTGCTTTGAGTGTGGAGATCCTAACCACTTTAGGAGGAATTGCCCAAGGATGAATCGAGCCACTACCTCAAGAGGAAATCGCCCAAACCCTGTGCTAGCAATTGAAGGAAATACCAACCAAGGGAACAATAGGAATCGGGCACAAGGTAGAGCTTTTGGCCTAGGTGTTGCTGAAGCCCCACAAGACCCGAACATTATAACGGGTACATTCTCTCTAAACGATCATTTCGCTACACTTTTGTTTGATTTTGGTGCTGATTATAGCTTTATTTCTACCAACTTCTTGCCATTGATTAACATCAAACCTAGTGTTATAAGCCTTGGTTATGAGATTGAAATAGCAAGCGACGTTAAAGTAGAAACAATAAGATTATTCGAGGTGGTAGGATTCGAACTTGGAGTTCATTTGTTTATCATTCGAATATTTTGATTCCTTTGGGTAGGTAGTTTCGACATGATCGTTAGAATGGATTGGTTGTCAAAACTGAGAGCTAAGATAGTTTGCTTTGAGAAAATTGTCTAAATTCCGTTATCTAACGGGGATATTTTTGGAAGTTTATGGAGAACGTCCCGAAGGAAACCTAAAATAGTTGAAGACCATGAAAGTGAACGAGCCAAAACTCGAAAGACCTCCCTGTCATTTGTACGTGTATTCCCTCGGTGTGTTTTCCGGGAAGATTTATCGGATTGATCCACCATCTAGTGATAGTTAGAGTTTTTGCATAGATCTTATTCTTGGAGCTACGCCTGTTGCAAAATCACCCTATCGTTTGGCACCTATGGAAATGCAAGAACAGTCCAACCAACATAAGGAACTCTAGTAAAAAAGGCTTCATACGACCTAGCTCTTCAATTGGGAGCCCTAGATTCTTCGTATGTTAAGATGAAGGATTGGTTCGTTCCGCATGTGTATAGACTATCGAGAGCTGAACAAGCTAACTATCAAGAACCGCTACCCTCTTCCTAGGATCAAAAATAGATCTTTGATCCGGCTATCATCAGTTGAGAGTACGCGAAGATGATATTCCTAAAACCGCATTCAGAACGAGGTACGAACATTTTAAGTTCTCGGTCATGCCCTTCGGTCTGACTAATGCTCCCGCGGTGTTTATGGACCTTTGAACTGCGTATGTAGGCCGTATCTTGACAAGTTCACCATTGTATTTATTGATGACATCTTAATTTATTCAAAGTCCAAAGAAGAGCATGAGATTCACCTGAAATTGATACTTGAGTTGCTTGAAAAAGAGAAATTGTTTGGGAAATTTTCAAAATGCGAATTTTGGCTACAAGAGGTTCACTTTCTCGGTCATGTAGTGAACAATGAAGTTATACATGTGGATCCCAGCAAAATTAAAGCAGTGAAAAATTGGAAACCCTCGAAGACCCCGACGGAGATCCATTCGTTCTTAGGATTGGCAGGATATTATAGGCGATTTATCACAAATTTCTCAAAGATTGCAAAACCTCTCACCCTGTTAACTCAGAAAAACAAGAAGTTTGAGTGGGATGATGAGCAGGAGATCGCTTTTTAGACATTAAAGGATATGTTATGTGATGCCCCGATTCTGGCACTTCTTGAAGGCGCAGATGATTTTGTAGTTTACTGTGACGCATCAAACCAAGGTTTTGGTTGCGTTTTGATGTAGAGGAACAAGGTAATTGCATACGCATCCAGACAGCTCAAAATCCTTGAGAAGAACTACACCACTCATGACTTAGAGTTGGGCGCAGTAGTTTTTGCTCTCAAAACCTAGAGACACTATTTGTATGGAACAAGGAGCGTTGTCTACACCGATCATAAGAGCCTTCAACACATTTTTGATAAAAAAGAATTAAATATGCGCCAAAGACGGTGGATAGAACTTTTCAGCGATTATGACTGCGAGATTCGCTACCATCCAAGGAAAGAACGGTTGAAACCGAGACAAGCTCGAGCTATGAGCATGACAATTCACTCTAGCATTAAGGATAGGATACTGGAAGCTCAGAGCGAAGCTTCCAAAGGCGTCAACACTCCGGCAGAAATGTTGAAAGGATTGGACAAACAGTTTGAGAGAAAAGAAGATGGCGGATTATATCTTGCTGAACGAATTTGGGTGCCAGTTTATGGAAATTTGGGAACTTTGATAATGAATGAAGCCCATGCTACAAGGTATTCCATATATCTTGGAGCAGAAAAGATGTACTATGACCTACGAGGCTTATATTGGTGGCCCGAAATGAAGAAGGAGATTGCCATGTGTAAGTGCTTGACTTGCTTTAAAGTCAAAGCAGAACACCAGAACCCCTCGAGATTACTTCAACAGCCAGTGATCCCTAAATGGAAATGGGAGAACGTCACAATGGACTTCATAGAAAAGTCATCGAGAACCAGTAGCGGACATGACTCGATTTGGGTCATTGTCGATCGACTAACCAAATCTGCGCATTTCTTAGCCGTTCTTGCAGATTACAAGACAGATTAGTTGGCAAGATTGTACATCAACGAGATCGTAGCAAGGCAGGGTGTGCCTGTGTCAATCATAGCCGATCGTGACAGTTATTTCACATCAAGATTTTGGCAATCACTACATAAAGCATTAGGAACGCGACTGGATTTATGTATAGCTTACTATCCCAAAACCGATGGTCAAAGTGAGCGTACCATTCAAACATTAGAAGATATGCTTAGAGCTTATGTAATTTATTTTGGTGGTAACTGGGATACTCATCTACCGTTAATAGATTTTTCATACAACAACAGCTACCACTCGAGCGTGAAATGTGCTCCTTTTGAAGCATTGTATGGAAGGAGGTGTCGAACGCCTATAGCTTGGGCAGAAGTAGGAGAAAGCAAACTAATTGGATTAGAGATTGTCCAAGAGACTACTGATAAGATTATGCAAATCAAGGAAAGATTAAAAGCCGCACGAGATCGCTAGAAGAGCTATGCCGACAATTGACGAAAGCCGCTAGAGTTCAGTGTCAATGATAAAGTACTACTCAAGGTATCGCCTAGGAAAGGCGTGGTACATTTCGGTAAGAGAAGCAAGCTTTCACCGAGATACGTAGGACCGTTTGAGATTATCAAACGAGTCGGTCTAGTAGCTTATCGGCTGTGTTTACCACAAGACCTTGTAGGCATTCATGACACGTTTCACGTGTCAAACTTGAAGAAATGCCTGGCCGACGTAAATTTGCACGTACCGCTAGAAGAAGTAAAGATTGATGACAAACTACGTTTTGTTGAAGAACCCATTGAAATTGTTGGAAACAAGAAAAGTATCAGTCACTTCTAAGTTGTAATAGTCTTAGCCCGTAGTTTGTTATATGATTAGTCTAGTAAGCTAGTCTGGCCCAAGGCCCATGGAAAGCCCGTTAAGGCCCATGGCCGACCATGTATGTAGAATATATACCCTCTCCATGCCTTTGAAAGGATGGTTGATTGTTTCATTTCTTATTTTCACACACATAATAATATTATCATCTTTCTCTCTCTAGAAACTTTCCAACCCACTTCTCTCTCTAGTTCTTGCATAATATTAAAGATTACTAGTATTCTTCAATTGGTATCAAGAGCCATGGAGTGGTGTGTTTAGTTTTTGTGTTTGTCTTTTGATTTGTGTTCAAAACCTTTACAAAGAGCAAAATCTTGATTTAAATTTTTTCGGCTTAAAAACCTTAAAGTTGTCATTTTTCTTGTTCCTATAGGGTTAGTAACACTAGTTGTACAAGATTTTTTGCAAAAAACCAATCAAAAATGTGTCTTTTTGAGTTTTGAAAATTTGGGTTTCGTCTCAGTTACAACCGAACTAGTCCTGTCTGTTGGAACCGAACTAGAAGATCGAACGAGTTAACCGAACCAGTGGAACCGATCTAGTTGGTTTTAGTTGGAACCGAACGAGTTGTTTTAGTTGGAACCGAACGAGTTGCTTGTAGTTGGAACCGAACGAGTTGTTTTAGTTGGAACCGAACGAGTTGTTTTAGTTGTAACCGAACGAGTTGTTTTAGTTGGAACCGAACGAGTTGTTTTAGTTGTAACCGAACGAGTTGTTTTAGTTGGAACCGAACGAGTTGTCATCAGTTGGAACCGAACTAGTTTTCATCAGTTGGAACCGAACTAGTTTCTTTAATTGGAACCGAACGAGTTGTTATTCGTTGGAACCGAACTAGTTGTTTTAGTTTGAACCGAACTAGTTTTTCTTCAGTTGGAACCGAACTAGTTATTTTAGTTGGAACCGAACGAGTTGATTTTACTTAGAACCAAACTAATCAACTCACTTGAGAACCGAACTAGTCAGTCTAGTTAGAAGAACGGAACCATCACTTTGTTTGAGAATCGAACTAGTAACTTTTCCAATCAAACTGATCAACTTTAAATTTTCTAAATTATACGGTAATTTTCTTTGACTTGTAAAATCCCGTGAAACATTAACTTGTTTTCCCGGTTTTGTCGAGAATTGTAAAATCCCGTGTAGTTTCAAGAATTATTTCAAGACTCAACAACCACACATTCAAACACAATTTCTTTCTACCACCGATCGATCAATTAGTAATCTTTTTGATACCACGTTAACAATGACGACTCTTGCTGATAAATCACTTCTCTCGGGTGTGACAATAAACCACTGATGCTTGAAAACATTTGTATGATTCATGGAAAAGCAGAATGGAACTTTATATGATGAATAGACCACATGGTAGAATGATCCTTGCTTCTGTTGAGAAAGGTCTACTCATCTGGCCATCAATCACAGTGGATGGTGTCACAAGACTTAAGGAATATACTGAGCTCACCCCTGCAAAGCCATTCAAGCTGATTGTGATCATCAATCAATTAATATTATTATCCACGTTCCTTCTAACAGAAATCTATGCTCTTGTTGAGTCAATATCGTGCTAGCCATAGGAACTTTAGGAGTAATTAAACTGCTCATCAAGGAACGTGATTACAAAGCATAAACGAGAGTGTCATTGTACGGAATGAATGATAAGTTCTCTTAACAAGAAAGGAGAGTCGTTACACGAGTACTACTTGAGATTCACACTGCTACTCAATGATATGAACATCTACAAGATGCCACTAGAGCAATTTCAAGTTAATACCAAATTTCTGAACACACTTCCTGATGAATGGAGCAAATTTATTACTGATGTTAAGTTGGTCAAAGATTTGCATACTACCAATGTTGATCAGCTTCATGCTTACTTGGAACAACATTCAAATGAAGTACGTTTTTATTCATAACGAAACTCTGATCCTCTGCTTTAGTTGCATCTCACCAATACCACAGTCCACCTTATCAAACTCATCAACAACACTTACCAAAACACTCAACCCACCATTTCATTTTTAATTTTCAAAATCAACCATATCCATCTCCACAGTAGGTTCACCTATCAGTCCACAATAACACTCAACGCATCAAATCACCAACACCTCTTTCAGTAACTTACCCATCCAATGATTTTCAATCATCAATATGCACAACGTTTATTCTCCATCATCATCCATCCCTCAATTGGAATACCCTCCCCAAATTAACCAACAATCTAAATTTTCCTACCAAGACTCCGGTCTAATTGTTTCAGTGTTCTAGAAAGGTGATGATCTCATTGATGCCATCAATCACATGATGTCGTTTTTAACTGTAGTTGTTACCTCCCGTTTAACCACTAACAATATCAACTAAGAAACCTCATCTAACCGCTAGGCAACAAGCTACCATCAATAATGAAGAGTGACACTACAACCAATTCAGGGAGATAACTTCATTTTGCTGTAGGAACTATCAAGGACTTACACACCAGGAGCAAGTGGAAGAAAACAATTCCCTGGAAAACAGGAGGACGGTTATTTGCTACAACTCAAAGAGGAATGTCCCACATGTCCAGATAGTGCACCAAACCACAGAGGAAAAAGGGATAATCATGGTTAATGGAGAAAGGATGCTGTACAAGCTCAAGCACATGGTCAAATTCTAAATGAGGAGGAACTAGCTTTTTTGGCAGATCCAGATATTCCTGAAGGTCAAGGCACACAGACTATCATTACTCACAATGCTGCTTATCAAGCTGATGATTTGGATGCATATGACTCTGATTGTGACGAACTCAACTCTGCCAAAGTTTCTCTCATGGCGAATTTATCTCATTATGGTTTAGATGCTCTTTCTGAGGTACACAATCATGTATAGGTATTAAATATGAATAATAATGCGGTAAATCAAGCTGTGCAGGTGATGTCATCTTTCTCAACATCGAATGTTGTGAATCATTCAAAGACTGAAATAACCAGTGATAAGTCAAATATCATCCTTATTTCTTATTATGTGATTGAATCACAACAACAACTGTTCAGAATTCCTAGAACGTCCTCTCACAACAAGATGATTTAATATTATCTGTGATTGAACAACTAAAAACCTAAGTTGCTAATTGTACCAAGATAAATCTAGAAAATAAGAGTGTCAATGATACCTTAACTGTTGAGCTTGAAAGATATAAGGAACAAGTTAAAGTTTTGAAAGAAGGACAAAATGTTGACTTAAGGAATAAGGATAACGTTTCAGACATATGTGCACAGTTTTTGTAGAGATTTGATCTCTTAAACAAACTCTTTACAGAAACATTTAAAAGAAAAGTAATCTTTATTACAAACATTTACACTTCTAAAAAAATGATTTTAATAAAAAGAATCTAGGAACATTGATAGAGAAATAGCTCTAGAAAAGCAGATCAAACATCTAGATAATATTATTTTTAAAAGAGATCAATCTGCACAAACTGTTCACATGTTGACGTAACTAGTTTTTTCAATGATACATACCACTAAACAACTCTAGGTTTTCAAAATCCCTTCTATCTGCAGAAAGCTCAGCAGTCGAAACCAAAGCTATATGTTGGTGATATTATTGTTCAAACTAATCCTATTGTGATTCCTGACTCAGAAGAGACCTTAGCACTTGCTGAAGAGAGTCGTTCCAAAATGATTTTAAAACATAAGGATAATATGAGTTTTAAAAAGAAAAAGCAAGTTGATACCACACCAATAGATTATGTTGCTCTTAACCAACTTTATAAAGATTTTCCAACACGATTTGTTCCACAAACTGAATTATCTGCTGAACAAGCCTTTTGGTCTCAGAATTCTGTGAATTCTTCAGAACCCACACTTTCTATTAGACCCACCAATGTTGAGGTTCCAAAAGAACTTCCTAAAGTCAGCATGGTTAACACGAGTTTGAAGAAACTTAAACACCATCTTG
Source organism: Tanacetum coccineum (assembly GCA_026074375.1). Taxonomy (NCBI): domain Eukaryota; kingdom Viridiplantae; phylum Streptophyta; class Magnoliopsida; order Asterales; family Asteraceae; genus Tanacetum; species Tanacetum coccineum. The sequence continues at coordinate 14,177 of BQNB010001266.1, forward strand.
CTAACTTTGATGTGGTAGTCAAAGAAAGGACCACACCCACAGCTATCACTGAGGGTTCATGGGGTTTCGAACATACAAAAGCTTGTTTTAGGGATGAAATAATTCCATTTGTAAAAGCTTTGAAGGACTTATTTAGTACATTCAACCAACATTTGGTTGATGAACTTTCTGAAGTCCAAAATGTCTTCTATAAAATGGAACAGGCTGTGGAACAACATCGTATTGAGTCAAAAACATTTGAAGTTAAGATGAATCAAGTTTTGAACGAAAATGAACGACTCTTGGAACAAGTGATGAGCAAAGATATTGTGAACTTACTTGTTAATCCTTCCGTAGAGAATGATTCTGTGAATGTGCATGAATGTCAAAAGTGTCTCAAACTTGAGACTGAGCTTCAAAAGTTTTACCATTCTTGAAAAACATTGCATCTCTTTAGAAGTTGACACTCAACTTAAACAGGAAATTTTTCAAAGGGAAAACTCTGTTTCAAATCAAAGTGTTCCAAGTTTTGATCAATTGTTTGAATTAAATGAATTGAAAGCTCAGTCCCAAGAGAAAGACACGGTAATTAAGAAGTTGAAAGAGAGAATTAAATCTCTAAGTGGAAAAATAGATAAGGATAAGACAAACATGACATAAAAGAGATTGAAACCATAAATATTGAATGGATCAAAGGGTGACAAAGCTTATTCTGAGAATGCATTTGAAATAGACTATATGTAACTTATGAACTCAATTAAACCAGCACGTATTCGATCTATAGAACAATGTATGATTTAGATTAATCAAGTCAGATATAAATCTACAGAAATTTCTGATTTAAATGCTAGTCTTTAGGAAAGCTTTGGCAATAACAACACTTAAGGATGAATTAAGGAAACTTAAAGGAAAAGCCCTAGTTGACAATAATGTTTCAAACCACCCCTAAAAAAGTGAATTCCAGAAAAAAAGGTTTTTTTTATTGTTTTTATGGGCCAAAAATCCAAAAGTTAATGTGGACCATAATAACACCCTAAATTGTTGAATAAAAGGACAGCTCACTCTGCCTATATTAAGCATTCTCAGGAAGAAGCCGCAGTTCTTAGGGATCTAGTCGATCATATTAAAGCTAATTATCCCTTAGATCCACTCTTAGAATCTGCTTGTAAGTATACTAAACTAATTCAGGAGATGCTTTCTAAAATCAGTAAAACCTGTCCTAGTATCAACAGTTCTGGAGAACAATTAGTGGCTGTGACCCCGATGAACAAAGTCAAAAGAGTTAGATTCACTAAGCCCGTCACAGACTCAAGAAACACAAAAACAGCCCATATCTCAAACCTAGCTTCTAACAAACCTATGCTGTCTTTTACAAGAGTAAAACAGTCTACTAGTGCTAGCGGATCACAGCCTTCAGGCAATACAAAGAAAGATAAGATTCTGCAAACACCAAGTACTACTCTGAAGAATAAAGTAGAAGCCCACCCTAGGAAAGTTAAATCCAGTTGAAAATAAAGACCTGTGTGTTGTTGCACCTAAATGTAACTGCTCATGTGCAGCGTTCTAAGCTTAATGAATGGTGTTAAGTGTAATGGTTAGCATGCTTTCGAAAATCATGATTTGTGTGTCTTGATTTATCTACAATGTATAATCCATGCTAATTCTAGATCAGTTAAGAAAATTTCAAGAGAAAATTTAGGAAACCAACAGGAAAGGTGTTTACCAATATTGGATATATCTGGAGACCTACTGGTCGGACCTTCACTATAGTAGGAAATGCATGCCCTTTAACTAGGATTACCATAACTACTAAAGTGCCCCTTAGGAAATCATCTGCTCTAGATAATAAAACACCTAAACCTGTCGTCACATTGGTTTACTCAAGGAACCTAAGGAAGTCAACACTAGTGTTCCGGTTTAACATTATAAGGTTATTAAATATGTAACTACTAACAATTTGGAACCCAGACAATCCCGGGGATCCATAGTTTCCAATGTTCCATCTTCCTCTCTTGATGAATGCATGTCCGTCTAAAAAATTGTCCTCTTGTATCTTGGACTCCGGCTAGGCTCCCACATATGACCGGCATATCGCTCTCAGCTCACCAACCTCATCAGCAAATTCTTGGGTACAGTTAAATTCGGTAATGATCATGTTGTAAAGATTATGGGTTATGGAGACAATCAGATTGGGAATGTTACAAATTCAAGGGTTTATTACGTTGATGGACTTGGGCATAATCTATTCTCTGTGGGATAATTTTGTGATTCCAACCTAGAAGTTGTTGTTTTCGATACAACCACACCTTCACATTCGCAAATTTAGAAGGTGTTGATTTATTAACTGATCTGAGGGGACAATCCTCTAAACACCTCACTTGGGGATATGATGGCGTCCTCTCCTATCTGTCTCTTGTCAAAGGCCTCTAAAACTAAGTCTTGGTTATGGCATCGTCGTCTCTCTCATTTGAACTTCGGAGCTATTAATCATCTTGCCAGACATGGTCTTGTTCGAGGTCTCCCTAAGCTCAAGTTTGAAAAGGACCATTTGTGTTCTGCATGTGCTTTAGGCAAGAGCACGAAGAAACCCCACAAACCTAAATCTGAGGACACCAATCAAGAAAAACTCTATCTGTTGCACATGGATCTGTGTGGACCAATGCGTGTCGCGAGTGTTAATGGAAAGAAGTACATCCTTGTTATTGTCGATGATTACTCTCGATTTACATGGGTAAAATGCTTGCGATCAAAAGATGAAGCTCTAGCTTTTATTATCAATTTTTTGAAGATGATCCAAGTACGACTTAAGGAAACCGTCTGACGCATCAGAACAGATAATGGAACTGAGTTTGTTAATCAGACATTGCGTGAATATTATGAGAAGGTTGACATCTCTCATGAAACATCTATTTCCCGCTCTTCATAGCAAAACGGTGTTGTTGAAAGACGAAATCGCACGCTAATTAAAGCAGCTCGCACTATGTTAATTTATGCAAAAGCTCCTTTATTTCTATGGGCTGAAGCAGTTGCTACAGCCTGTTATACCCAAAATCATTCCATGATACGCCATCGACATGGTAAAACACCATACGAGATTCTGCACAACAAATCTCCCGACCTATCGTATCTTCATGTGTTTGGTGCACTCTGTTACCCAACGAATGATAGCGAGAACTTGGGCAAGTTACAACCGAAGGCCGATATAGGTATTTTCATTGGTTATGCACCCACAAAGAAAGCATTCCGGATTTACAACAGACGTACCCGACGAATAATTGAAACCATTCACGTTGACTTTGATGAGCTGACTTCAATGGCTTCTGAACACAGTAGTTCAGGACCCGCACTTCACGAAATGACTCCTGCAACAATCAGTTCAGGACTCGTGCCAAACCCTCATCCTTTAACACCGTTTGTACCACCTTCGCGAACTGACTGTGATATGCTGTTTCAACCGTTGTTCGATGAATTTCTCAATCCTTCACCTAGTGTTGATCATCCAGCTCCTGAAGTTGTTGCTCCAATTAATGAAGTTATTACTCCAGCTCTTGCTGATTCAACCGGTTCACCCTCATCAACTACAGTTGACCAAGATGCACCATCTTTAAGTAATTCTCAAACAACACCCGAAACTGAACCTCCCGTCATTCCGAACGATGTTGAAGAAGACAATCTTGATATTGAAGTTGCACATATGGGTAATGATTCGTACTTTGGTGTTCCAATTCCAGAAATCCCTTCTGATCAATCTTCATTATCGCATTCTATTCATACAATTATGCACCCTGATCATCAAATTTCTGAACACAATAGCAAATGGACTAAGGATCATCCACTTGAAAACATAATCGGTGAACTCGCTAGACCAGTTTCCACTCGGCTGCAATTACATGAGCAAGCTCTTTTCTGTTACTACGATGCTTTCCTCACTGCTGTTGAACCCAAGACGTATAAAGATGCTTTGACTCAAGCCTGTTGGATTGAAGCAATGCAAGAAGAACTTAATGAGTTCGAACTACTTGAAGTATGGGAGCTCGTACCCCGACCGGACAAAGGTATGGTGATTACTTTAAAGTGGATCTACAAAGTGAAACTAGACGAACTGGGAGGAATTTTGAAGAACAAAGCTCGATTAGTAGCTCGTGGTTACCGTCAAGAGGAGGGAATCGATTTTGAAGAGTCTTTTGCTCTGGTTGCGAGATTAGAGGCTATAAGGATTTTTCTCGCGTTTGCTGCTCATATGAACATGGTCGTATACCAAATGGATGTGAAGACTGCGTTTCTGAATGGTAATCTGCGGGAAGAGGTTTATGTTAGCCAGCCGGATGGGTTCGTGGATAAAGATAACCCCAATCACGTGTATAAGCTAAAGAAAGCTCTTTATGGGTTGAAACAAGCTCCACGCGCGTGGTATGATATGTTGTCTTCGTTCTTGATATCCCAAGACTTCTCCAAAGGCTCAGTGGATCCTACATTGTTCATCCGCAGAGACGGCAAGGAATTACTTCTGGTACAAATTTATGTCGATGATATTATCTTTGCTGCATCTACACCTGAACTTTGTGATCTATTTTCTAAAATCATGTGTTCAAAATTTAAGATGTCAATGATGGGCAAAATCTCATTTTTCTTAGGATTACAGATTTCTCAAAGTCCCAGAGGCATCTTTATTAACCAGTCAAAATATGCCCTTGAATCTTTAAAGAAATACGGTTTTGACTCTTGTGACCCAGTGGATACTCCAATGGTGGAGAAATCCAAACTGGATGAGGATAAAGAAGGGAAAGCCGTAGATCCGTCACACTATCGTGGTATGATTGGCACCCTCCTTTATCTTACAGCCAGTAGACCTGACCTACAATTTGCTATATGCATGTGTGCCCGGTATCAGGCTCGGCCTACCGAAAAGCACTTAAATGCGGTAAAAAGGATCTTTCGGTATCTAAAAGGAACCGTACATCGGGGTCTATGGTATCCGAAGGATTCTTCGATTGCTCTAACAGCATTTGCAGATGCGGATCATGCTGGTTGTCAAGATACACGCCGTAGCACTTCTGGTAGTATGCAACTTTTGGGTGATAGACTTGTTAGCTGGTCGTCTAAAAGGCAGAAAAGCGCTGCGATATCCAGTACGGAAGCTGAATATATTGCTTTGTCCGGCTGTTGTGCTCAAATCCTTTGGATGAGATCACAGCTTACCGACTATGGCTTTGGATTCAATAAAATTCCAATGTACTGTGATAACAAAAGCGCTATTGCCTTATGCTGCAACAACGTTCAACATTCCAGATCCAAGCATATAGACATCAGATTTCACTTTATCAAGGAGCATGTTGAGAATGGGGTGATCGAACTTTACTTTGTCAATACGGAGTATCAACTGGCAGACATCTTCACTAAAGCTCTTGGCCGAAATAGAATTGAATTTCTGATCAACAAGCTGGGAATGCGAAGTTTTACGCCAGAGACTCTGAAACAATTGGCAGATGAAGTTGATGAATAGTAGTGGTACCTATTCAAATATCCTGTATCATATGTATATATGGAATGCGGAGTTTTTACGCGGGCAAACACAGCTTAAACTCCTGCAGAGGAAGTTGATGAATAGTGGTGGTACCTACTCAAATATCATGTATCATATGTAAATATATATTATAAACCATAAAAACAAAATACAAAAATATAAAATTTATAAAAAATCAAAGAAAAAATAAAAAAATGTGAAAATATAAAAAGAAGTAATAAAGGCATGCCTTTTGAAAATCGATAACATTTACGGTCTTAGAAATGTCATTCAATAATGATACGAGACTGTAAATGAAGTTCGAGCAGAAGTTCTAAATGTTTTCAAAACATGCCAATAGCTTACTATTATTTCAGATAGTAACCCGCTTTTCACCCTGAGGAAAACTTGTCGTCAAAAAGACAGTAGTTCCTAACAACGAGAATTTATTCTCGGTCATGGTCTACTTTATGACCATGAAAAGGTGTGTGTTTACTTTACAACCCAACCCGTGCTTCCTATATCAAATAAGTGTACGTTTCAGTGCATTTTTTTGTCAAAATAAGAGAAATCTTATTTTTATTGGTAAAAAGTTGTCTTCACAATGAATCAGCGTTTTTAGTAATCACAAAAAAAAATTCAAAGACAATTCGACCACTCACTCAATGACAACAACTCTTTAAATAGAAAACGGGTCATTATTTAAGGGGGGGGGGGGGAAATCATCATCAAATAATCTTTTAAAACGGTCTTTCAAAATAAGTCGAGGACTAAACGGATAAAGTTTTGGATAATGACGGATAACAATTTCAAGGGAGTTAATTTCATATTAAACTTCAAGTGCTTTAGATGTCATATGTTTTTAATCTTTATGGACTAATTTGCAATTTAAGACTTTAGTGAAATTCAGGCCTTAAACTACAGTTCGATGTCAATATTGCCAACCACCTCATAGTTTATAAAAGACTTAGGGGTGCTTGGAAATACTTTCATGTTTTTAATGCTTGAAGTGGTAATTCTCATTGATCGACTTATGCTTATTTATTCTTCTAAATTATCTCGAGTATGTGTGCGTACAATGTGTTGCTGATTCCGAGGTGTCGAAACTAGCAAGGGGGAAGGAGTAGAGGTATTCTTGATAGAGTCCATGGAAGTCTTTTGAAGTCACCTTCTTTGAATTTTAGGCCTTCTTTGAATCTTTTGGGTGCTCTATTTCAATCTCAAGTGGAGGCATTATATTAGTCGGTATCGTATTGTTTGAGTCCCCGGGGGGAAGTGTTAGGAGTTTAAATTATTTAAAACGTGAGAAGAATTCTGGTGATTCAATTATTGTATTACTCCACCGGTCAATCTCTAAGCTATTATTAAATATAAGTAAGATATATTAGGATAAAAGCGGTACACATAGGTATGTGATTCTTAAGTTAGTCAATTATTCTACGAAAGAAAATGAGTACATCTGGGACTTAGTTGACTTAGGTGTTTTCATTTCGACTAATTAGAGGACTTAATTGTTTACATCCGGGACTTAGTTGACTTTGGTGTTACAATTCATATCATCACTATCATGAAGAGAGAAATGCGCTCATCCAGGACTTAATTGACTTTGGAGTTGCGGTATCAAATTCTTTGGAAAGGTGTTAATTGTGTATTCGGATATATGGCTTTATCTCAAGACTGCTTGACTGCGGCTAAAAAGAAGTTCTAAATCTTTTCAAGAATAGGATTGAGGTTTTAGGGGGAAGCTAAGGAAACCTAACACGACATCACCAACCTCACAAAGCTCAAGCTAATTATATATCTGAATGGTTTATACTCGAGTTTGGAGCAAAGACTTTTGTAACTTGGAAAGAAAGTTAAAGCAATGCCGAAGAGTGCTTGGACAGAGAAAGATCAGATTGACAACTTCTTGATAGAAAGAAGGTTAATGAGGGGCTCTAGAAAAGTTTCGCTGGTAGAAGATTCTACGAAGGAGGACTATGGCTGCTACTAAAGACCCTATGTTCTATCATATGCATTGTTCTCATCATTCAGGTCACACATCGTACATATAATCTTGTGAATTATATGTAGTATAGACTATGGTGAATAATAAGGTGTGCTCGTGAGTACAAGTTTTCAAGAATGTCTTAGTAAATTTCAAAAATTCAAATTTATGTACTCGGTCACTATCTTATTACCCTCATTAATTGGAGGAGGAGCATTAACTGTTCCATAAGATGTATATAAACATTTTATTCCCGAATACGTTAATCACTTGATCTCTAAATATCAATGGGATAACATTTTGGAATTAAGGGGAGAAAAATGTGATTAAACATGGATCTAATTTGTATTGAAAGTTGTGATCAAATAAAATAGACTATGCACTCCACACTTAGCTTGCATTACGAATACGATGCGCATGTTAAGGGGGAGCTTTTAGTGATGATTAAAAACATTCAAAGTGTAAACTTTTGATATTTTTATCAAACACTTTGAATGCATTTTCAATGATTTTGGTGTGTGATGGTGATGCATTCCTAACAAGGACCGACCATGTACTTATTTTATGGAGTTATAAGGTGGTTAGGGGTTAAAATAGGTTTTTAAATCCCATGATCCAGCCAGAACAGAGGGAATCTACCCACGGGATATCCATAGTTAGTATAGAAGTCCTTAGGTATGATGTAAAAAATGGAGGAAAAAGGAGAATCGAGAATGGATGCGATGGATGGAGCTAACACTAGACAAACCCAACAAGGTTGTTAGTTATGAAAGTCTTCGGTAAGCATTGAAGGGGTTGAAGGCAAATGAAAAGAATTGTAAGATCAAGGGAGAAAAGAAAGAGCCTCCATACACTTAGGCATAAAACGAGTCACTACATAATCTGTCAGAAACGGAAGAAGTTATTGACATTGCAGACAGTCATGGAATCCCAGTGACGTATGCACAATCCTCCCTAGCATCAAGTCTCTTAAAAGACTATTGTGTTCAATTCTCGCAGGATTACATGATTTCTATCGACTTTCCACCGAGTTAGTTTGATATTGAAAGGTGGCAGTCTGCTCCAGCCTCTGATTCACTAAATTAAAAGTGCAACTATTGAGTTTAGAGCCAAAAGTAGATCAGTCCATAACTTCATTAGGACACTGTCAAATTCTGCTTGCATAACTCACATAAGTGTGAATAACAACAAAAAAAAGATATGTATTATGAGGTCCTACGCATTATCTTGCTGATTTTGCCTGAAATCCGAGTTGATTTATTCACAAAGAGATCGGAAATTCCTGCTTGAGTCAACATTAAACAAGCTCATGGTAGGTGACTTGTGCGATTCCTTTTGAATCAAACTTGTGACAACTGGAAATAAACGATGGTGCGATTCTATAAGATTCGAATTGTTCCAGGAAATGGAATCAACGGTTGCTAAGAACTGTGAATATGATTCAACACTCTGGTGTGTCACAAAAACACTTTTGCAAGTGATACACCGATTGATTTTCAAATCAATTTTCTATGTTCAATCGGTAAGACTTCGTCTTGCTGGTTCACTCATACCGTGTTGTCTACTTTGAGACGCTCCGGCAATGAGAACGGCTAGTGCAGCTGCGAAACCCTGTCAAGGAGATTCTTTAGAATTATACCTGATCACAGACAGTATTTATACTGATCAATGGGGAACCGTGGTTATTGCAACTGTATTTGACAAAGTGACAAGCCACTTTCGTCCATAAACTGTGATTATCACTAACCTAAACCTGCAGGAACTACTGACGTTGGTGCAGCTGATTCCCGACACAGTCACGATTCATTACCACAGGCTATACCGACCGACAAAACATAAAGGACATCATGGAAAGCACAAGTAATGTATCAAGACTTTCCGCTACTTCTGATACCGTATGTCTTCCTTGAAGTGACAAAGTGTTAAAGTTAAAGAATTTCAAGAAGTGTTCCGTCACTCTCTACGAACGTTTTCTCGAAGTGACGGAAGTGTTAAAGGTTAACGAATTTCAAGGAATTTTCCGTCACTCTGATACCGCACGTCTTTCTCAGAAGTGACGAAGTGTTAATGTACAGAATTTTAAGAATGAGGAACAATAACGCTTTCAAGTCAACAAATCAAGAATGGTATGAGCATGTCGTCTAGAAGTCACAAGTTTCACAAAGATGCGGAACATTCTTAAGATGGCGACGAGATTATGCTTGGTTGATGATCTCAAGATGCTCAAGATCACATTCTATCATACAAGTCAAGATAAAGGAACAAGCTCGATCCCAAGGTCAATGATCACTACAACATATTCACAAGAGAAAATCAAAGAAATGGAAGTTTACGAGCTAAGACTAAGATGAAGGATAGTATGTTAGGTTTCAATTTTGTAAATTGGAGTTACCCTCCCTTAGGGGGGAGATTGTTAGGAACATGAAAAAGTAGATCGGTCATTCAATATATATAGTCTTAGCCCTAGTTAAACAATATTACCGCTAACATAGCCCAAGGGCCCCATAGGAAAGCTATCAAAGGCCCATGGACCGGCCAGTAAGTTGTATAAATACATATCATCTTGGAGAGGTTGGTTGGGTTGTGGTCATTTTTTCATTTTTCACACATATTAATTATTTCATTCCAGTAGCAATGATATTCTCTCTATCTAGAAACTTTCCAACCCACATCTCACTCTAGTTCTTGTCTATTATCAAAGATTACTAGTATTCTACATTCAGCACACCTAAAATTCTTTTTGAGTTTTCATTTATAAGGTCTGGAAAAAGGTCGATTCGGCATATCGAGAGTCTTTGATACGGCGTATTGGAGATTTCTTGGAGTAGGGACCACGTTCGATAGTCTTTCAGAATATTTTATTTCCATATGGATTGAATACGGCGTATTGGATCTTGTTTGGATACGGCGTATTGGATCTTGTTTCCTTAGTGGTCTTTAGTGAAGTGTAGGCACAGATACGCCGTATCTTCCTTGATGGATACGGCGTAATGGTTGTCAGAAAAAAAAAAACAGTAATCTTATATTTCTTCGTTAAAGCTCAAGTATATGCGGTGCCTTTTTGCTATCTTCACCAAGTTACTCCATATTACTGCAATTCTCAAATACCATGATTAAGGCAATAATTCTTTGCATAATTACACAATAATGGGTTAATACGTGGATAAATTGCAATTATAAAAGTGACATTATTTGATGTCATCACATTTTCATGCAGTTATCATTCACCTTCCAAGGTAAATGTATTTATCTTGCCTTTCTTTTTTTACTGTTAACACTTTATTTTCCTTCACTTAATAGTTGTACAAGGATAATCATAATAATCGTTATGAGTGTTAGGTCACTCTTCACCATCTCCAGGCCGATTATATGTCAGCAAGGTCTTAAAATATCGGTCCCAAGTCTTAACCTTGGAACCCGGCCCAGAGATGGGTGCACCAACTTTTACTACCATTCCATCTACGGTGTCAAGCATACATATGCCACACAGAGACAACACAACAATCCCAAATCAATACCTTCAGCGGGCTCGAGAAACAACGTGTTCAAACTGAAAAGACAGTTTTATTTATAGAATAGGGTGAAGTCTAAAAATACGCAATATATTTTTTCAAAAAGAACGAAATACGTAACCAACTAAATATATTACTAGAATCGCTAAATAACTTTTAAATTTTGAACGATATACGTAATATGACCGGGTATTGACCAAATTTTGACCGGTTATCATGTACAAAATTTACACAAATGGTCCATGTGATTCGCGTTGGACTTTCACTGTTAGTCTCCTAACTTTTTTTCACTTAATTTTTTTTCACTTGATTTATAAAAAAATTCACTTAATTTTTTAAATACTTTTGTTTTCATTTATTTATACACTATTTTTTACACTTATTATACTTTTTATCCACTTATTCATACACTATTTTTTTACACTTATTACACTTTTTTAGGAATAATTTTAAGTATTGCGTTAAACTTTTTCACAACTAGCACCCTCATATGGCTTAAATTTTGACTGGTTAATGTGACTTATATTTTTTTAATTTTTTTTCTTTCTAAATTTTGACTGTTAAATACCTCGCATGTGAAAAAAAGTCCAACGCAATGTTTAGAAAAAAAAATATTTTTAAAAAATATAAGTCACATGAGGGGGTGTCTAATAGTCAGAATTTAAGTCACGTGAGGGTGTTAGTTGTGAAAAAGTTTAAAGCAATATTTAAAAATTTTCTTAATAAAAAAAGTGTAACAAGTATAAAAAAATAGTGTATGAATAAGTGAAAAAAAAGTATAATAAGTGTAAAAAAAATAGTGTATGAATAAATGAGAAAAAATATTTTAAAATTAAGTGAATTTTTTTATAAAAAATTTCCTAAAAAAAGTGTAATAAGTGTAAAAGAAATAGTGTATGGAATAAGGTGAAAAAAAAAGTTATATAAGTGTTATAAAAAAATTAGTGTATGAATAAATGAAAAAAAAGTATTTTAAAAATTAAGTGTTTTCTTTAAATAAATTGAAAAAAAGAATTTTAAGTGAAAAAAAAGTTAACGGACTAACGGTGAAAGTCCAATGCGAATCACAGGGACCATTTCTGTAACTTCTGTAAACTGGTAACCGATCAAAAGGTCAAATTTCGGTCAATACCGGTCTATTTACGGTAAATCGTTCAAATTTTAAAAAGTATTTAGGATTCTAGGAAATTTATTAGTAGGTTCCATATTTCGTTCTTTTTGGAAAAGCATATTGCGTATTTTTAGAATTCACCTTATAAAAAACGGCATCAAAGTTGGGCCAAAAATCACTTTCCACTCGCACCCGACCGGCCTTGTTACACCACTAAGAATGATACTTTATAAACTTCAAAAAAAGTACACAAATCATGCCAAGGACAGACATGATTAGTATTATAGCTACAATCAACCAAGCAAACAACATAGAACCGACCGACAAACCATCTGCATTGCTGCTACCAACTGGCTCTTCTATATAACACTTGGCTCAGAACTGACCCAGTGTGAACTTTCGCAAAAGGAGTTAATTGCTGGATGTTCCTAAAACCGCAGCAACCCTTGACATTCAGGCCTAGACAATTTAATCACAAAGGCCTAATTGTATGATTATTTCTCCTAATAATTAACGGGGTGTATCTTTTAGTATAAATAAATACCTTTAAATTATTTTATAATTATGTTTTTTTTATATAGAAGGGTTAAGTCCATTAAATAGAAACGTACTTTTCACAATTTACAGTTCTAGTAAACACACTTGTTTTATTACTAATATAGACAATATAACTTGTTGTTTTGGGATAAGTTTACTAATATTACCAGAATGATTTCCACGTCATTAAAAAAGGACACGTAATATTTTTTAATCTTTTTTTCACACCTGGATATTCATTTGTTACCGTTAGTAGTATACCATCTATTTGACCCGACCCTTTAGGCATTATTTAACATCATTCGATCCCCAAATCAAAACATATCTCAATCCCCAAATCAAAAACATAATCAAATCAAAACCCTAATAAAATCAAAACCATAATCAAATTAAAACCATAATCAAATCAAAACCCGATTCGAGTGTCTCTTTCTTTCTTGCTGAAGACACATGTAGATGCGGTCTTCCACTAAGGGTGTTAACTTCATGGGGGACCCCAACAATCCATCTAGGAAGATTTGTTGTATGCGATAATCGTTCTAAACCCGTAAGAAGAAGTGTGGCTATTTGGGAATGATTGATCTGAGATTGTTCATAATTGGTACGGATGATGACATCAAATAACGTCTATTTTTTATAAGCATTATTTATCCCCTGTTATTTTAACCTATTTTATATAATTTTGCAAAGATTTGTTACTTAATCGTTTATATTACGATTTGCAGTAATTATCGAGTCTTTGGCAAATAATGTGAGATAAAGACGTGTTATTGAAGCCTAAAGGAAGAGTTGAGAGAGTCGGATTCTGACATCACGTACGCGTATTCATTCTAGAAGCCATACGCCCGTATCTAAAGATATGAAGAACTCAAGACTATTGCCTGATGATCGGTTGAGATTACATAAATATATATATAATATATATTTAACAATATAATATATATAAGAAGTGTAAAACCAGCCGAGTCAATTGATACGAGGAAGTAGTATAGAGTTTTCTCGGGTCGTCAATCCCCAACGAGGCTGGAATGGTAAAACGATACGAATGAATTGAAGATATGAATGAGAAAGCAAATTGATTTTGATTTTTAACTAGATAACCTAAAATTAATTAAGAAAACTAAAATTTATTCTACGGGAAACACGTATGGCAAATGGGAAATTAAATATACAACGGGGAACCAAACTAGTTACACGGATACATCCTACATAGGGAGCATAAATAATGGCAAATGAAATCCTAGAACTCTACGGGGACATAGTCTAGGCTAAAAATGCTGTACTAAAAATAATTAAATCTAATAGCTAATTAAAATGCAATTATGACTACCGGAATTAATCGCAAGTTAACACTAAAAATTAAACCAACTACCAGTCCTAAAATAATTTTAAAATTTAATAAATTAAAATCTTCTAATTCAAAGAAAATGTAAAAAATTTCAAAATCGGAGTTGAAAAACGAACACCCCACCCGTTTGCCCCATCGGTAAAGAAACGAAAAATGCGGGCTCGTAAAGGGCCGGATCTGAATTTTAGCAAAAAATTTACCCTACATAAGTTTTTATAATTTTCTACAAACTTAGTTGATTAAAGAAATTTTCTAAAAAGGAAAAAATATTTTTTTTGTAATTTTTGTAATATTTTATGAATGTTCTAAGATAAAAAACGATTTAAAAACTAATTAAATATAAAAAGACAGGAAAATATAACTACAAAAAACTGAAAAAATCACATTACATAAGAAAAGTTGAGAAATCTAAAAATATGAAAAAGCCCTAAAAGTTAACTGTTTTAATTAAGAGTATTAAAGCTAATTAAAATTAACCCTTAATTACTTAATTAAAATTAAATAAACTAACCACTGTAACTAAGGGACTAACAGTGAACAAGGACAAAGGACAAACGCGGGTAACAGGCTAACTAACCACAAGGGACTGTCTATGCTAACTATAAAAGAGGAAATTACATAAATGGTCCCTGAAGTGGACCCCGATATGCAAAGAAAGTCCTAAGTGCTTAAAATCAAAAAGCTATAAAATAAAAGTTGTTCAGGGGCTTGAGCTTATCATTGTTTATAAAAGGGGTATAAGCTGAAATGGACTCAATAAGCTTGGGAAAAGGGCTTTGGTATGACAGAAACTCAAATAAGTTAAACAGCTTATGTGCTTTTTCCTGGAGCTTAAGAGCTCAAAATTAAGCTACAACTGAGGGAAATAAGCTAAACCAACCTAAGGGTATCCAAATATAAGCTAGTCACTAGATTAAGCCCTATAATAAAGCTAAAAAATTACTTAGCTAGTTGACAGTTTTAAATATTAACAGACAAAGGATGCATTTAGCCTAAATATTAAGCTAAGTTTAGAAAAGGTAATTAGCTAAGCTACTTTGGGGCTTAAAAGGGATTAATAAGCTACAATAAAAGCTACAAGGTACTAGGTCCTAGTGCAAAATAAATCTAGTAAAGGTGCATGAGTGTGGGTGCTCAGCACCAGGGTAAGTGCCAAACAGAAATAAGGGGCTTATTTGTTAGCCAAAAAAGCTCCAAAAGGGCTTAAATTTTGAAAACAAACCTCAAACAGATCTTAGAGTAGACTGAAATGAGCTTATGCTCACAAAAATTCGCTTTACGAACAATGAAAAGTGCTGTTTTTTTAGCTTGAAAGTAAGGGTTTTCAAAATAATGCGTAAAGCCAACATTTTTGACTATTTGTCAAAGTAATCAACGGTACAGACAAGGCTTGGTAAGTGGTAAGAAGCAACTCAAATAAGCACAAACAAGTGTGCTTTAGCTGTCTAAGCTGCCTAAGTGGTTGCTCCTTTTTCTTGGTAAAATTTTTGACCGGAAATAAAAAGGTCTACAAACTTGATTTTTTTAACTAAAACTTGTAATTTCATTTGTCCTAATAACAAGCCCCCCAACTCAGCAAAGGTGGCTGAGTGGCTGTGATTCCATAACACACCAAAACGACCATTTTGGGCTTTTACCAAACACCCCCTTAAATAAGTCAAAAGTTTTTTTTTTTACTTGATTTCACTTAAAACAATTAAGATAGATTGGTGTTAATGACAGTATAGTTAAAAGAAACAAGTAACTACAATTTTCTTCAGGATTACCAAAGAATTTAAAAGACGAAATATTGAAAATCATAAGATACTTAACATCAACTTCAAAACTTGAATTAAACTTTTAAAAATAGTAACATTACACTTCAAAAGAAAGCTGGAAATCGAAATTTAACATGTTGATTAAAATTAAGTAAAAATAAGCTAAGAAAACTAGTATATCTTCGGCTTGTGTTCTTTCTTGCTTTTATTAGCAGTCTAAGGCTTCAAAGCTTTGTTCTTTGTGTTTTCTTGTCGTGTGTTGAAAGCTCAGCTTCCAATCCTAGCCCTAGGATCCTTTTTGTGTTACTTTTAAAGCCATATCCACCATTGATGGTGCTTCGGGTTTGGGAAGATTGCCAAGGTGGCATCTTTTAGGGTTAGTGGGTGGTGGGAATGGGTTTAACCGGGTAAAGGATTAGTTTGGGTAAAGGGTTGGGTGGTATCATGTGATGTTGAGGAGTTCTAGGGAGATGGCGGGAAAGGAGTTTAGGGGTGAACCGTTATTGGGTACAGGTTTTTAAATCTTTCAAATGCACAAAAAGAACCCCCCATGTTTCATCTCTTTGCCATTCTTTTCTTTCTTTTATTTGTTAGTTATAAGTAGTCGAAATGGCCCACTCCCCCCCCCCCCCCCCCCCCCCCCCCCCCTCACCCCGGCCATGTGGTTTATTGAAACAAAGATATAAAAGGATTCATGACTTGGCAGTTTCAGCCCTTGTGTTTTATAAAGAGATAAAAGGTTTTGTAAAATTACAAATTCAGTCCCTTCTATTTTTAAAACACTTTTTCTTTTATAAAACATTTTCAAAATTGACAATTTAATCCCTTCGGTTTATACAACGTTTGTTTTTGGGCCAGAGATTGGCTTGGGTTTGTGTATAGGGCCCAATTGGGTTATTTGGGCCCCAATAAGGTTTAGGGCATTTGTTTTTGGGCTGTTTAAGGCCATAAGGTTTAGGTGGGTTTTGTGTGTCAAGGGGCTGAGATTGGCTTGTTCAAGGGCTTGGGATGGGCCTTCAAAGTCTTTATAGTCTCTGTCAATGCACACAATGGGCATTTGTTATTGAAGAGGGGCCCATTTGGTCTTCCACAGTATTATTAATATCTATTGGGCTTTCGGCCCATCAGATGGGTTGAGATTGCAACCAATAGTATTCTTCAATTACGGCTCCGGTTTTGACTGTTAATTTGTTGAGTTGACTTTGACTTTGACTTTTCTGGTCTTTGGCTTTGCTTTGGCTTTGTCCTTCACAGCTTTTCCATTCCGTGTCTGGTTTTGTCGTTTTGGCTTTGTTTTTCGTCCTTTTCTTGGTTATCCGTTCCTGCACAATACAATTAGGCAAAACCATGGTCTCTTAGGCATTTTAAGTCCGTTTTTGGTTATTTTAGCTCGTTTTTAAAGGTAAAAGGTATGTGTATTTAAGCACATACCAACAAATCCCCATACTAAGGTATCGTGTCCTCAGCATGCTATGCAGTAAGCATTTACGGCAAACTAAGGATCTTAATCTCCTCGGACTAATTAACTTTGAAACTTAGCAAAGTGTTCGTCAGGGAACCTAAAGAAATCAACAGCTTCGACACGTCCGATTAAACACCTTTCATTTTATATGTACCTTGACTACTTAATTAAAAAATATTTTTTTTTGGACTTTTTGAATAGTTGTCTTCTTATTTAACTACAATGGGATCATAGAGTGAGAAACGTCCATAGAATGATCTACGGGAGGTCCTGACGGAAAATTTCATCGTCCCCGATTTTTCACTAGTCTTAAGCCAAGCAATTAAACGAGATCATTGTCGAAATATGTGTAAAGCCCTCATACTTATGACTTGTGAACTTTGGAACTCCCGACATGGCTAAATGATTACGTGATGTGTGCTTGATTTAACTCAACCATAGCTCCAACTTATTTCACAGTCAACAAATTGAATCGTGACGTCAAAGCAACCAATATAATAAGACTTTCCGCAACTTGATTTTATCGAACTTCAAAAATTTTTTTATTTTTTATTTTTTTTTTTTTTTTTTTTTTTTTTTTTTTTTTTTTGTTTTTTTTTAAAGCTAGCGAAATCGTTGGCTTAGTTTGAAACACCTACCTAGGCCTCGACCCTAGTAGGATATCACAACCAACGTCCGGTGTTCTTAGTTGAAAACACCGTTGTAGCGTGTGGGACATCACATCCACACCATCTTCCTATTATGGCTAAGGTTTAGTGTCTTAGTTTGACCCTACCTAGACCTTTCTTCCAAGTGAGATTCTCCGACACACCAAGTCTAGAAGCAAAGGCTGTTTGTTTGAACCCCCACATGTGGTTAGCGAGGTGGGAATATCACGACACAATCTATTACTTGCTCCATATAATCAAACTGTATGCTTTAGTGGCATAACATTTTTCAAACACTTTTGCTTTTAAAGATCAAGTCACAAATTTGAAGCTTTTTTGAAACATCGATTTAACTTAGCTGAATTAAATCGAACACGTTGATTAGTTATGATTAGAAGCTTATGGGAGAAAACAGAACACCAAGTTATCTATGAGTTTTTAGAGAAACTTGATGACACACAAACTTATATTTTTATCTCTATCATTTCTCGTTTTAACTTAAGACTTCAAAGCAATAGAATTCGTGAAAGCTTTGCTAAAAGAACTAGCTAGGGCTCAACACGCCTGATCGAGTCAAAAATTTATTCTTACTCTACCCAAAAAAAAGACAAAAACACTTATTTTATTTTTGAAAAATTTTTAAAATTTTTTTTTTTTTTTTTCATTTTTTTGGTGTTTTTGCAAAAATTTGGTGGTAAAAACGGGATTACGTGATAACAACGACTGCAAGCAAAATTAAATCGAAGATTCCCCCCCATACTAGAACTAAACATCGTCCTCGATGTTTTAAAGGGGTACCTACGTAAATCTAAGGCCGTTTATTAAGTGTGCCAAAGATAACGTTAGAGATCAGATTTGGATGAATTCCAAATTGAAGCTGAGGATGTGAAGTCGAGTTAAAATGACAGATCGAGAGCCTTCACAATCGGGATATGGACATAAAAGCAACAGAATCTGGGACAAAATCACGGGTATGGAAATGAAAGCCTTCTCACAACACAAACACTTATTATTATATACGGTATAAGATGGGGTGCCTCCCACGAAGCGCTGTTTAGGGTCACGACGCTTGGACCGTCCCCGAATTTATTGGTCCTGGGGATACGTTTGAGATCCGGACAACTCGGTTGGTATGTCTCCCAAAGTAATGTTTGATACGATGACCATTCACTTTAAAGTTGGGCCGGAGTTTTGAGATCACTCGACGGGTGCATAAGGAAAAACTTGGACAAACCGGTGAATGGTCCGACAAGGGATTTTAATTTGCCTGAGAAATCTTCAGTCTAGAAATTGAAGAGGAGGCACGGATCACAACGTTAGAATACGCGGTTTGATCTTAGATCGTGTTATCTCTTGGGTTTTCTCTTTATAGATAGAGAGTTTTGTAGGCTTGATCCCGAGTCATTTAATTGCATTAGTTGAACTTTCCTGTGATCCGCTGTTTGGATATCAAAATTGGTTAGCTGAGAGCCCAGTAGGCTTTGTGCTCTAGCCGATCGGTAGATGAAATGCTTCGTACACAAGCTTATATTGGAGTACAACCCGATGGGTGTTTGTAAGCTGTGCGGAAGGCCCATAAAGCATCATCTAGTTTATCCGAAGGAGCAGAATTTTTCACGGTTCTTTTCAGAAATCGCTTTAAACACGATTTGACCACCTCAACTTGCCATTGTTGTGGGTGATAAGCGGGTGGAGAGAGGTGGTTACTCCATACTTTAGCATTGACTTTTGTAAATTGTCATTGGCAGAAGTGAGTTCCGCGATCAGCTTATGATAGCTCGGGGGTGCACCAAATCGAGAGAAGAGAGTTTTCAAAACTTTACAGACAACTCGGGCATCATTGGTGGGGAGCGATTTTTGCTTTCACCCATTTTGACAATAATCAAACAAGCCACGAGGTATGTACTTGTTTCCTTCTGGAAGCGGAAACGGCCATAAAATCAAGCCCCCAGATGTCAAAGATTCGCAAACTTGATTGGTGTTTGTGGCTCTCATCCGTTGGTATTTTTCCTTGACGTTACAAATGGTCACAACGGGTGACAAAGTCATGGGCATCCTTGTAGTGGTGGGCCAATAGAATTGAATCGAAGTTTTTCTTGTGTGTAATTGGCACATAGTGTCCCCCAGTGGTCCCAACTGTGACAGTTTGAGGACTGTCTAAAGCTTCTTGGCCAGAAACACAACGTTTATCACCTGATCAGCACAGATCGTTAACAGGAAAGGATCATCCCAGAACAAGGTTTGACATCCTTGAAGATTTATTTTTTTGTTGTGATGTCCTTCCTTAATCACGATTTCCCGCATGGTAATTTGCGAAGTCTGCAAACCCTGGGGTACTTTGATCTTGAAGCGCAGCAATCGAACACGAGTTTCGAGCGAAATGCTTCATTGATTCTTTGTCTCGAGTTTGTCTTGATGCGGATTTTCGCAGTTCTGGTCAGATGTATGGCGGCGAGATTCTCAGCTCCTTTTTGTCTCGAATTTCAATATCAAATTCTTGGAGCAATAAGATCCACCGATGAGTCTTGCCTTGCATATTTCTTGGCTAAGAGACCTGATGGCAGAATGTATCAGTATACACTATGCGTTTTACTAAAAGATATGAACGAAATTTCAAAGGCATACACTAAGAAAGTAATTCTTTTCTGTTAGTAGTGTAGTGAGTTTGAGCCTCATTCATAGTCTTGCTAGCATAGTGTATAGGTTGAAAATGCTTGTTTTTTCTTTGCCCGAGGACTGCCCCAATTGCGAAGTCGCTAGCATCGCACATCAGTTCAAAAGGCAAGTCCCAGTCGGGAGCAATTAAGATCGGAGCCTCAGTCAATTTTCTTTTGAGTGTGTTGAAAGACTCGACACCTCTTTCAGAACAAGAAAACGGAGTTCTTTTTCAAGCAAATGAGTCATAGACGGCAATTTTGGAAAAAGTCCTCTGAATGAATCGCCGGTAAAACGGCGTGCCAAGGAAAATTCGGACACCTTTGACCGAAGTCGGATGAGGAGTTTAGCTAATACTTCTCACTTTAGCTCTATCAGACCTCAAGTCCAGGACTTAGAAATTTTATGTCGTGGAACAATGCTTCCTTTACCATGAATGGTTCTTTTCCCAGTTAAGACAATTGGTGTCTTCACACCGGCTTCAACATCTTTTCTATGGGTTCTAGGCACGTATTTGAAAGGAGTCCAAAGGACCGAACGTCATCATGAATACTTCCCTCGTTTTTAATCATATCGTGGAAAGATTGCCCATCATCCATCTTTTCTGGAACGTGCCGGAGTCCTTGATAGCCCCAAAGGCATGCGAGATAGGCAAATGTTCGCTCTGGCCTGTGAAGGTTGTCTTTTCTTGATCTTTTTGGGTCAGTTGGAATCTGGAAATAACACCGAGAAGCCCTCAGGAAAACGTAGTATTCGTTCCTGCTAGTCTCTCGAGCATTTTGATATAAGGCAAGGGATGTGATCTTCCGGGTGGCTTCATTAAGTTTTCAGTAATTCAAACATACTCGCCTTCCCGTGACTAACGAGTAGGAATCAGCTCAGATCTCACATTTGTGATGAACGTTCAACCTCCTTTTTTAGGTAACAGTGTACCGGGTCACGAAGGGTAGTCAGAGA
The DNA here is from genome assembly GCA_026074375.1 of Tanacetum coccineum. Taxonomy (NCBI): domain Eukaryota; kingdom Viridiplantae; phylum Streptophyta; class Magnoliopsida; order Asterales; family Asteraceae; genus Tanacetum; species Tanacetum coccineum. Next base: position 35,632 of record BQNB010001266.1, read on the forward strand.
TGGGGTAAATCAAATCCAGCCGTCAGAGTTTTTCACCCTCTTTTTGATCACATCGTGAATTTTTGGGGTTACCCATCTTTGACTTTGCCAGATGGTTCATAGTCTCTACTCATTATAGAATTTTGTGAGTACAAAATTCCGGGCTAACACCCTTTATATCGGAGAGTTTCCAAGCGATGGCTCGCTTGTGGGACTTGAGAACCTTTAGAAGAGCTGCCTTTTCCTCATCTTTTAAGTCTTTAGCAATAATGACAGGCAACTTGTCGTCGCCTTCTAAAAATGCGTATTCAAGATGGGGTGGCAGTTCCTTGAGTTCAACCTCGGGAGGTTCATTAACGGCAAGATTCAACAGCTTTAGCTTCCAGAATTTTGAGTTCTTCCTAACTTCAGGCTTATGTTCATTTTTTGGGAGGGGGGGTGGTGGTTCACTGTTTAAATTGCTTTAGAATCAGGATGGTCCTCTAGGCTCCTTGTAGTAGGATCAACTTCAGATGAAGTTGGATATCTTCTAGAGCAGAAACGAATCTGCTTTTCAAACAACGAGAAAGTCCCTGTCCTGAAAGGAGTTAGATTTGGAGAAGCGTAGAACCAATAGGCTCAGAATATGGGGGGATTGCCACTCGCGATCATGTTTAGATCATCCTAGGCCTCTGAGACTACTCATCACAAGCCTTTTGCTGACGTCGCTTTTGTTTGCCGTCCTATGGTGTAATCAGATCTTTTTAACCCGTGACACATTTTGTACTAACAAGTTGGCGCCATCCGTAGGACCGAACACAACTGCGTTCTACGAAAATACTCACCATAAGCAACCCTGAACAATCCGCTCCTAGCCAGCCCACGTCCGCCGTGCGGAACATGGTTGGGAGAGGAAAAGAGCCAGTTTCGCAAGACCGAGGTGAGCCCGCGTCCGACGCAGCCCTTCGGGAGTATTGTGACAAGAACTACAACCAGTTGTTGCCAATCATAGCCGAGAAGTTTAATAGGGAGAGAGAAAAAAATGAAAAGCTGAAGGGAGTGAAAGCCCGACTAAACTTCGATGGATCCTTCGGGACATCGCGGTACTCTGAGTCAAGGACAATGAGTACTAGGGAGCACGAAAAAAGGCACAAATCTAGGCGCTCCCGCAGCCCAAGACCCAGCCCTAGTGTGTTCTCAAGAATAAGACGCGAACGGTCAAGATCGCCAAGGCAAAAATTAAGAGAGAAAGAAGGAGGCGTGATCAAAAGGTTGGGAAGCAGAGATAAGAGTGTATCCACACACTCAGACAGCCACAACCAGCGCTCCTACTCAAGATATACATAAACGTTCTCAGAAAGTGAGGACAACGGAGGCGGGCATTGGATATCGAGATCAAAGAAGAAGAGATCAAGTAAGAAGGATGACGACTTATCTCAGCCATGGGTATGTGAAGAAATAAATCCTTTTACACCTAGAATCCGCTACTTTGATTTCCCAAAAACAAGAATGCCCAGCCACATTAAGACATATGACGAAAATGAAGATCTGGAGGATCACTTAATCTTTCAGGCAGCTGCAAAAATAGAACGGTGGGCTATGCCAACCTGGTGCCACATGTTCAACTCTACGCTGACAGGAAACGCGAGAGTATGGTTCCATGACCTTCCGAATGAATCAATAGACAACTATGATGATTTGAAGAAAGCATTCCTGGAAAACTATCTTTAGTAGAAGAAGTACATCAAAGATCCCATAGAACTCCATAACATCAAGCAACGGGATGGAGAATCTACGGAAGACTTTGTGAGAAGATATAAACTGGAAAGCAGAGATGTTAAAGGGGCACCAAAGTGCATGCGGATCTTCGAATTCGTGCATGGAATCACAAACCCTGAACTCATCAAACGTCTCCATGATAAAATCCCCAAAACGATGGACGAAATGATGAGAGTGACCATGTCTTTCCTCCGAGGGGAAGTGGCAGCCTCGAATCACAAGCGAAAGAAGTCGTTTCCACCATGGAAGCAGCAAGAGGGTAATCAGAAGCAAAATTTTAGAAAAGGAAGTTTTCAAAACCAGCAAAGGCCGGAAAGGAAGCAGGATCGGTTTACGCTCCTCACAAAAACTCTTAAAGAAATTTTCGCTTTTGAAAAAGGAAAATTCAAAGCTCCGCCACCAATGACGACTCCGGTCGAGAAGCGGAATCATGCCAAATTTTGTGAGTTCCATGGTGAAGTAGGGCATAACACGGATGAGTGTATGCACCTGAAGAAACAAATAGAAGAAATGCTCAAGGCAGAAAAGCTGTCGCACTTAATAAAAGAACTAACAGAACAGTGGAAAGAAACAGCCCAAGGCGGCAAAGAAAGGGGAAACCTCCGGGAAAGACAAAGCATTAGCCATCCTAATGGTCCAACCTTGGGAAAGAGTGGCTAGGCAAAAGATAACACAAAGCTTTTATCCTAAAATAGAAATCCTTTTCCCACCTCTAGATGAAAATGAAGGAACAGAAGGTCCAATGATCATCGAAGCAGAAATAGGAGGCCATTGCGTACAACGTATGTACGTGGATGGCGGATCAGCCTCAGAAATACTATATGAACACTGTTTCAGCCGACTCCGTCTAAAAATCAAAAACCAATTTGTGCCAGCCACCACCTCTCTGATTGGATTTAGCGGTGAGATAATATGGCCAATAGGGGAAATACAGCTACTGGTAAGGATTGGAGACGAAGAACACTCTGCTTCAGCTCGGATGAATTTCATGGTTATAAGGTTACCATCTCCATACAATGGAATTATTGGAAGACCAGGAGTCAGAAAGTTACAAGCAGTCCCGTTAACAGCTCACGGAATGTTGAAACTCCCAGTAAAAGGAGGAGTAATCACTTTAAAAAGTAGCAGGATGGTCCTGTTTGAATGTGCGGTGGTCTCCGGACCAGAAAGGAACCTTCCGGCTACCAAGCAAGCAGTGGAAGAAAGAATCAAGGTGGCGATAAATCCAGAATATCCGGAACAAACCGTAATGATTGGTTCCACTCTCACAAGATAAGACCGCAACAAGTTATGTGACTTACTTCAGCGTAACCTGGACATTTTTGCCTGGAAGCCTGCGGATATGACCAGCGGCCCAAGACATATTACGAAACACTGCTTAAATATACAGGAGGGATGTTCTCCGGTTAGAAAAAAGAAAAGAGGGCAAGCAGCTGATAGAAACCAGGCAATCCAGAAGGAAGTTGTGAAACTTATGGAGGCAAGAATCATGAAGGAAATACACTACCACGACTGGTTGTCTAACCCGATGATGGTAAAGAAGCATGACGATAGTTGGAGGATGTGCGTGGACTTCAAAGACTTAAACAAAGAATGTCCAAAAGATGGTTATCCGCTATCAGAAATAGACTGGAAGGTGGAATCCCTGTGCGGATTCCCTTTCAAATGCTTCTTAGACACATACAAAGGCTATCACCAAATACAAATGGCGAAAAAGATGAAGAGAAAACAACGTTCATCACAAGCCAAGGAATATTCTGCTATACAAAGATGCCTTTTGGTATGAGAAATGCCGGAGCGACTTACCAGCGTTTAGTAGATAAAGCATTCCACAAATAGATTGGCAGAAATCTTGAAGTGTATGTAGATGACCTTATTATCAAAAGCCGCACGGAAGATGAGATAGTCAGAGACATAGAAGAGACGTTCAAAACGCTAAGGGAAATCAACATGAAGTTGAATCCTAAAAAATGTACCTTTGGGATAGAAGAAGGGATGTTTTTAGGATACAAAGTCAGCACCAGGGGGATGAAAGTATGTCCAGACAAGGTAGACATTGTTTTAAGTCTCCCATCCCCAAAGTGCTTAAAAGATGTACAAAAGTTGATGAGAAAAATCGCAAGCTTGAACAGGTTCTTAGCTAAATCAGCAGAAAAATCGTTACCGTTCTATAAAACTTTAAAAAAGTGTACGAAGAAAAGTGATTTCCATTGGACAGCGGAAGCTGAAGAGGCATTCAAGCAAATGAAGTAGTCATCCAGGCAGAAATTGGCATGCCTACACTAAGAACAGTAGAAGTGGACCTAGTACAAAACAATGAAGCTTTGGAAATCAACCTCGACCTCTTGGAAGAAAAGAGAGACCAAGCAGCAATACGTGAGGCAAAGAGTAAAGCAAAAATGGAAAAATACTACAACTCCAAAGTACAAAGTACAAGTTTCAAACCGGGAGACCTTGTATACCGTAACAACGATGCAAGCCGTACGGAAGACACGAGGAAGCTAGGCCCCAAATAGGAAGGACCGTACGAATTTACGGAAGCACTTGGAAAGGGAGCATACAAGTTAAGAGATCGTGACGGAAAGCAGCTTCCGCGGACTTGGAATGTCAGCAACCTCAAGAAGTGTTACATTCACAAAATGTAAGCAACTCCCCATGTGGACTCCGGAGTGGGGGTAATGCATTTTTATTTATCTTATTTATACATTGTAATGTCTTTTAAATTTTTTAATGAAAGTGAAGCTTAGCTACCTTCACAAATTTTACTTTAAGTTTTTCATTCTTTACTTTGCAAAGTTATTTTTTATGTGATTAAGACGCGCACGCAATAGGGCATGACCCAATAAAAGTTATTCCGTATAACAAAAGGATGAGTACCTAACAATTCACTCAAGCACACATAAGGGGTATTGCAAGCCCAATATCGAGAGAATAACCCACAAATATTCTAGTAAGACTATCATGTTAAACATATCATCACGGTATTCAAACGATAGCAGAACATATTAAGCATTACAACGTTAAAATTGTATAAGTGCACTTTACCGCAGTAAAAAGGTCACAAGCGACCGCGGTATCTAACGGATAAAAACAGTTAGAGAAATTGTTTACATACAAAATCCCGTAACAAAGAGACCACACACGGTCACGGCAAAACATCTTAGAAAGCAAATAGAAGAGTCACTGAAGGATATTTAGTTCTGCATCGTCAACATTGGGAAAAGGAGTAGCATTCCCATCTGCACCTGCACCCTCTTGACCATCTACACCTGCAATCTCATAATCATCCATAGAAATAGGAGGAATGGAGTTGGCAGAAGCAAAAGTGGTAGATAGGGCAGTTGTAACCACAGAAGCCGTTGGCACCACGCCGGAAGTGCTTGCCTCACCCATCAAACTTAAAACATATAAAGGTTCGAATAAAGGGGTCCAAACACCAAGAAGGGCTAACTGTTGTGCCGTAATGTTCTCCCTAATCTGTTCCACACGAGATTGAGAAAAACTAATGGAAAATGACAAAGAAGTTTCACCAAGCACAACCTGATCTTTAGATCTATGGATAGGAACCCTCAACTACTCAATATCATGTTACAACTTATCCATTCTAGGAGAGCCAGCAAGAGCACCTTCCAGGCGAAGCAAGTTCATGATATTTTCCATACTCACATCCTTATGAGACTTTAGTTCAGCGAGCAAGGGGAAGTCTACCTCATGGAACTTTTGAATAGCGAAGTTAAAATCTGCTTCCGCATCTGGATTGTAAGCAAAAACATCTGCCAGGCTCCTGCCTTCCTTGCCATGATCAATACCGGACACAAGACCGCTCTGCATCCCCTTCTTGATAGCACAACTAATAGCAGCCCCCAAAGCCATAAGATACTTTGATGAATTCAAGCACTTGACAAGAACAAGCTTTAGGGCATGGGTCAGAAGCTATCTCCGGCCAGATATGGTCATCAAAAGATGCAAATAAAATTTTTCCTCCAAATGGCAAGCCATCTCTGCAAGATCCGCATCTAATTTCGCCACTTTGTCATTAATAATTTTTAACTGAGTATCTTGAAACTACTCAAGCCGCTTCGTTAAGTGCTCATACCCAGAAAGTTTCTCTTGGAGTCCGGAAGAAGATATCTCCAGCTCATGCACCTACAATCATGCAAAAACTTACAGATAAGAAGATATATAAAACAGGAGAAAAAGCCTAAGTATAAAAGTACGTACCTGACCAGCAAGGTTGTCATTTTGAGATTTAACGGAAGTAAGCTGGGCATTCAAATCAGCCAGTTCATGATCCTTGCCCATCGCTGAAGCTTCAAGATCCGTCACCTTTACATCCAGAGCACTCCGCTCCTTTTTAAGGATGGTGTTATGCTCCTTTAAAGCGTTCACCTCATCCTGAAGGGACTTTTCAACAGCTTCAAGATTAGAAGTTTAAGCACGGAGACGGGTAGCCTCCGCAGCTTCTGTCTCCTTCAATAACAGTTGAGCTTTTAGATTCTCAATCTCTCCATCCCTGGCCTTCAGCATCTTATCTTGCTTCTGAACAACATACTTCAACCTCCTTCTCTCCTTAACATTATACTCAGCATGCATCCTTACCTCGACACTCAAAAACATTTGGCGAGCAACTCCAACATTAAACTCAGTAAATAGCTGGTCATGTTCCATTCCACGAACAGACGCAAAAAACTTGGGAAGAGCAAACTCATCAACCATTTCATGACACATGCGATCTTCATAAAGGCGGGACCCATTGGTCATGCTCCATTAGGGAACGTAAACTTTCTGAAGATCAGTATCAGAGTCGATGAGTTTGCAGATACCACCAACAAGAAAGTCACTGCCAGTAAGATCTGAGAAGCCACCTATAGTAGGATCCATTCCACCAACTGAAAAAGAACTTGCAAACAACGAAGAAGGCTCAACAGGTTTCTCTTTAACAACCGAAGTAAGGTCAACCGTAGGAGTAACAGTAGTAGCAGTTGTCATTATCGGTATGGAAGACCTAACAAGAGAATCAACTTCAGCCTCCGCAACATTAGCACCTGAATGATGAGAGGAATCTGAAAAAATAACAAACCTTTGAGGAGCTTCAATGGTACAGAGGTTGGATCCAACCACGGAATTAGTATGATCTCCACCCTCACGCTCTGGCGTGGTAGATACAGAAGTTGTCACAAAAGGTAAGGTGGATATGGCCGCAACCCTGACTTCAGCATTCAACATAGCTCCAGCAAGCAACAGCTGGACCGCAGATGACGACATCAAATAACGTCTATTTTATAACATCATTTATCCCATGTTATTAACCCATTTTTTGTATAGTTATTGCAAAGAATTGTTACTTAATCATTTATATTTGAGAATTGCAGTAATTATGGAGTAATTGGTGAAAGTTAGCAAAAGGCATGCATTTTGAAGCATAAATGAAGAGTTTAAGAAAGTCTACTGATATGACAGCAAATACGCCGTATTATTCTAGACCTATAAGACATATCCAAGACTTTGACAAATCAAAAGACCATTGCCTGACTTTGAAGAATACTCCGTATCCACATCAACGATACGCCGTATATAATACTTTGGTCAACGATGAAGAATTAATTGGTTTTACATCAATACGCCGTATCCATCAAGAAGATACGGCGTATCCGTGCCTACACTTCACAAGAAACCACGAAGACATAAAGACTAATACGTCGTATCCAGGAAACCCCTATACGCCGTATTCACAATATAGTAATAAAATATTCTGGAAGATATCAAACGTGGTCCTTACTCCAAGAAATCTCCAATACGCCGTATCCCACATGGATGGATACGGCGTATCAACGCGATTCAAGACACTATAAATAAATGACCCTAAACTTAGTTTTATTAGGTACTGCAAGTGTATCCCTAAACACCAAGTCGAACAGAGACAAATAAAGGAGCCTAGAAGGTCATTTATGAGCTCAAGGATCATAGGACAAACTCTTGTAATTCTTACGCAACGAATACGCGTTCGATTAAGGTTTCTTTATTTTAATTGTTCATATATCACCGTGTGTATTTTTACAATTGACATGTTTATGTAAGACTAATGTTTGGTTTGTTATTGAATTGCTTTAATTTAGCATTGATTGTTACTTTTTGTTATCAATTTATATCGTTTATGGGCTTAAGTTTGCGATCCTATCATTCAAGATGGCTGGGTCTAGTCTACATATTAATGTGCTTTCAACTTCGGTGTTGTTTGGGCGTAGGCTAAGAGTCTGGGATAGCTCTCCATATTGCAATTGTTTTATTTAGATTCATAGGATCACATGTTATTGACCTATCCTTCCTTAGTTTAGATGAGCTTAGTTGATCCATACAGGTGACTGGGTATCAATGAGTACGTTCTTATTCTATTGGTAAGGACTCGGACAGTGGACTACTAGTATATAAAGAGCCGTTAAGCAGTAAGTAGGTAAAGTCTCCATGAGCTAGGGTTTAGTAAGAGCACCATTATTAATCTCCTAAGATAGATTATAATCAACAAATGATTGCTTTATGCGATGCGTCTAATTATGACAGAATTAGCGTGTCTAGGTTTAGGAAGAAGTATCGCCTAAGTCTAGGAAGGATATGCCCCTCGAAGATAAGTCAATCATTGCACTAATAAACAAACCAGCGTTTTATCGGATTATTCATGGTTGATATGTTTTCCTTACATTAGTTCTTGACCGTTCCTCTATTGTTTGTTTATCTTCTTGTGTGTGTTTATTGCTTTACTTGTCATCAAAACCTTAGGTTAGATAACTAAACCTTGTGTCAGTCTCTCAGGCTGAAACCCCCTTTTTTGCATTAGTTTTAGGTTTAACTTAGATAACTAAAATACTGATAGAATTAGGAATTAACGATCCCACTCTTAGTGATCGACACCCTACTTACCACGAATCTACCATCGACCGGGTACACTGCCCGTTAAAGTGTTGATTAAGTCGGCAAAATATAAATTTAAAACTTAAACTATATAATTAAATTGCACCAATGACACATCAAAGACCAATCATCCCAATCAAGCAATCACTGATCAATCTTCTTTCTCCTCAACAATGCCTTATTTCAGAGTAATTGCTACCAAAATTAAAAACTATACTTAAAATAAGCTTTGCACACAACTGCTTATCTTCATAACTTGGGACTGGTTGAGTAGGTTGCAAGGACACCTTGCATCCAGAAATGAGTAAAAATGTTAGAATTTTTTCGAGAAAAGAATTTTATGTTATATTAGCCCAAAAAAATTCGCGTCACTCTAAACTGTGATTGACATGTAAGGGGATGTTTGTCTAAGTTTATGTTTTGCGTTAGGCTTCTACTTCATAGGCAGCTTATGGTTTATGAATAATAAGCACATAAGCCCATACATAGTGTTTGGATAACTATGAGATTTTTTTTATCTTGATTTCGAATTTTTATATAAGGTTAACTCGTTATAAAAGTCCTTTTAATTGATGCTTAACATAATGTAAATAATAGTGTGACTCGTTTTTGAAACTCAAAACATTATTATACTATATAACAGTTGTTGAAGTGAACCATTCGAGCCCGCGCTCCTCTGCGGGGCGCAGGCTTTGACGTGATATGCTGCAATAGCAGAATTTGGCAGTGAAAATAATGCCCACATGATACATATAGTCAAACAATTATGAATGTTTATTCATAACATTCAATTTAAGTGCTTATCACATGGTTCAAGCTTATTTTGGGATCTGTTTATATTTGTAAAGGTTTATATCTAACAGATTCTAGAAGTTATTCGACCCAATACAGATTAGAATAACAAAAAAGAAGGCTCTCTAAACAGAAAGTGGGTTAAAAACCAACTTTTTATAAAATGTTGTGAAGAGGTTCAATGTATGACAAACACACTTTAGGCAACCTTCAATCCACCTTATCTATTTATTTTTAGGTTTTTAATGACTATTTGGATCAGACATAACCTGAGTCAAATTACTTGTACCTAAGTAGAATAAAGTAGGATGCAGTTATACACCTTTTTTTAGCCGGTCAAGAAGGTTGTTATCAGTTGATTGATCTTTTGTTGTTTACTTGAGTTCCACACATCTTTCCAGCATAACGTCTTTACCTGCACATTCATACACCAAACAAAAGTTTAAATCTAAGAACCGAGCCAAAGCTTAGTGCTAATACAAATAATGTCCAAAAACGTTATTTATATTTTTCGACCTCTCAATATTTTGATAATAACAAAATGTGAAAACGTTTATGATAAAATTAAACGTTTAATAAATTACTAATCATAAAATTCTATTCTAGGATTTAATCCACTTAAGGTATGGTATAAACAAATCATTAACCATGATTAGTGATCAAGAAAATTACTTTTTTCTTAAATCTTATACTTCTACAAAATGTTTTTATAAAATATAAAAACAAAATTATTTATTCATTAAAGAAGGAAATGTTTTATTAAAAACATAAAATTTGGAATTTTTCAACTTTTTCCCTCAAAATAGAAGGTTCCTTAACATTATACAACCTTCACACAAAAGGACAAAATGGACGGAGATATAGCGGCGGACCCCTCTATAGGGTCGGCCGGACCCTTTATATATAAGGGGAACGTCTGGGACCGCCACAGAACGGTTATTTTTTGTCCTTTTGTGTGTGGAGGTTGGATATGTTATGGAACCTTCTATTTTGAGGGGAAAATTAGAAAATTCAAAATTTTAAGTTTGTATAAAAATTTCGCTTCTTAATGAATAAATAATTTTTTTTATATTTTTATAAAAACATTTTTGTAGAAGTAAAGTTTAAGAAAAATTATTTTCTTGATCACTAATCATGTTTAATGATTTGTTTATTCATACCTTAAGTGATTAATCCTAGAAATAGAATTTTATGATTAGTAATTTATTAAACGTTTAATTTTATCATAAACGTTTTCACATTTTGTTATTATCAAAACATTGAGAGGTCAAAAAATATAAATAACGTTTTTTGGAATTATTTTGTTATTAGCACTAAGCTTGGCTCGGTTTTAGAATTAAACTTTTTGTTTGGTGTAATGAATGTGCAGGTAATAGTCGTTATTCTGGAAAGATGTGTGTCCTGTGTGTGAAACGCTGTAGTAAACGCAAGAAACAGTCCGAGTCGCACCGCAACCTGAGTACTCAACAACTCTTCTTGCCGGCTAAATGTATAACTGCATCCTACTTTATTCTACTTAGGTACAAGTAATTTGACTCAGGTTATGTCTGATCCAAATAGTCATTAAAAACCTAAAAAGAAATAGATAAGGTGGATCGAAGGTTGCCCAAAGTGTGTTGTCATTACATTGATCTTCACAACATTTTTAAAAAGTTGGTTTTTTAACCCCTTTTGTTTAGAGAGCCTTCCTTTTTTTTTTTTTGGTTTTAAAATTCTATTCTGTATTGGTCGAATAAGTTCTTGAATTTTAGATATAAACCTTTACAATATTACAGATCTCAAAATAAGCTGAACCAGTTGGATAAGCACTTATATTGAATGTTATGTATAAACATTCCATAATTGGTTTGACAGTATTTGTATCATGTGTGGCTTATTTTCAATGCCAAATTCTGCTATTGCAGCAGATCACGTCAAAGCCTGCGCCCCGAAGAGGAGCGCGGGCTTGAATGGTTCACTTCAACAACTTGATATATAGTGTAATCTTGTTTTGGAGTTTCAAAAATGGAGTCACACTACGTATTTACATTATGTTTAAGCATCAATTAAAAGGATTTTATAACGAGTTAACCTTATATAAAAAAAGGCGAAATCAAGATAAAAAAAATCTCTTTGATATCCAAACACTATGTATGGGTTATTGCTTATTATTCGTACCCATAAGCTGCCTATGAAGTATAAAGCCTAACGCAAAAATAAACTTGACAAAACCCCCTTATGTCAATCACAGTTTTAGAGTGACGCGGATTTTTTTAGGCTATATAACATAAAATTCTTTTCTCGAGAAAGTATCTAATATTTTTTACTCATGTCATGGATGAAGGTGCTTGCAACCTACTCAACCAGTCCCAAGATATGAAGATAAGCAGTTGTGTGCAATGTTAATTTTAAGTATAGTTTTTATTTTGGTTTAGCAATTTACTTGAAATAAGGCATTGTTAAGGAGAAAGAGATTGATCAGTGATTGTTGATTGGGATGATGGTCTGTTGATGTGTCATTGGTGTGCTATTTATTTATGATAGTTTAAGTTTTAAATTTATATTTTGCCGATTAATCAAACTTTAACGGGCAGTTACCCTGGTCGATGGGAGATTAGTGTAAGTAGGGATGTGATCACTAAGAGTGGATCGTTAATTCCTAAATTCTATCAGTATTTTAGTTATCTAAGTTAAACCTAAAACTAATGCAAAAACGGGGGGTTTCAGCCTGAGAGACTGACACAAGGTTTAGTTATCTAACCTAAGGTTTTGATGACAAGTAAGGCAATTAAACACACACAGAAGATAAACAAACATAGGAGGATCGATCAAGAAATAATGTCAGAAAACATATCAATCATGAATTAAACCGATAAACGCTGGTTTGTTTATTAGTGGCAATGATTGACTTTATCTCGATGGGCAATATCATTCCAAGACTTAGGCGATATTCTTCTCCTAGACCTAGGACATGCTATTTCTGTTCATAATTAGACGTATCCGCCATAAAGCAATATTTGTTGATTATAATCTATCTTAGGAGATTAATAATGATGCTCTTACTAAACCCTAGCTCATGGAGACTTTACCTACTTACTGCTTAATGGCTCTTTATATACTAGTAGTCCACTGTCCGAGTCCTTACCAATAGAATAAGAACGTACTCATTGATACCAAGGTCACCTTATGGATCAACTAAGCTCACTAAACTAAAGGCAAGGATAGGTCAATACTTGTGATCCTATGATTCTAGATATATAAATTTCAATATGGAGAGCTATCCCAGACTCTAAGCCATTAGCCAAACAACACCGAAGTTGCAGCGCATTAAATATGTAGGACTAGACCCAGTTGAATGATAGGTCGCATACTTAAGCACATAAACGAAATATAATTGATTAAAATAATAACAATCAATGATTTATTAAGCAATCAAGATAACAAACCAAATACATTTAGATCTTCATAAACATGTCATTGTAAAAATACACACGGTTTGATATATGAACAATTAAAATAAAGAAACCTTAATCGAACGCGTATTCGGTTGCGTGAAGATTACAAGAGTTTTCCTATGATCTTGAGGCTCTTTTCTGACCTTCTAGGCTCCTTTATTCGTCTCTTGGTCGACTTGGTGGTTTAGGGATTCACTTGCATACCTAAAACTGAGTTTAGGTCGTCTATTTATAGAGTCTGGAAACTCGTCGATACGCCATATCGAGCAATGTGGGATACGACGTATTAGGGATTTTTAGAGTAATGACTTCGTTTTGATATATTCTAGATATATTTTATTACATATATTATGAGTACGGCGTATATGTGTCTCCTGGATACGGCGTAATTATGTCTCCAGTACGTATGGTTATTTGTGAAGTATAGGCCGGATAGCCGTATCTTTTTGATGGATACGGAGTATTAGGTTTAATAAAACCAGTTGATCTCTTCTTCGTTGACAAAGTATTATATCGGCGTATCGTTGATGGTGGATAAGCGTTATTCTTCAAAGTTCAAGCAATGGTTTTTGATTCGTCAAAGTCTTGGATACGTTGTATAGGTCTAGAATAATACGGCGTATTTTCTGTCAGATCAGTATAGACTTTCTCGAACTCTTCGTTTATGCTCCAAAATGCGTGCCTTTTAGCATAACTTCACCAAGTACTCCATAATTACTGCAATTCTCAAATACAAACGATTAAGTAACAATTCTTTGCAATAATTATACAAAATGGGTTAATTACATGGGATAAATTGATGCTTATTAAAATAGACAATATTGAATCCGTTTTGTCCTCAAGTAGCCTTTAGAAGTTTTTAAAAATGTATCCCTAAGGATATTTTCCATTAAGCATTTATTTGATCTATTACAAGTACACAACCAAACACCTCACGAAATAGGAAGATGAAAACACTCAAATCACTTAACTAATCTATGTGGTAACATGTAACTAATTCGCTCAATTGCTCGGTTGTGACGAGTATTCTATCATAAGCTTGGCAAGGATACACATCTCCACCACTAGAGCTAAGGAGTAACAAGTTTATAAAGGTAAATATGAGTTTGTAAGATAAGGCTCAGGGTTGATTACTCTAACTAATCGTTATCAATACCAATGTTCTAGGAGGGCGACAAAGACCACACATACACACCAGTAACGACGGGATAGACACATGTGACTGCTCACTCCCACCTCGAATAAGCTAAAGAGTAGGACTAGTAGAGTAATATAGGGTATGGATCTTCTAACTTTCACCAATAGTAATAAACCAACAAGGCAGCTGAGACATGCATACATGGCCGTAATGATGGAATAGACATGCACGCTCGATCACATCCTCATTCGCGTTAAAAACCTTGGTATTGTTTAGGATAGGGAAATAAAATTGTTGTTAAATAAAAAATTAAAAAATAAATAGATTAAGTCTAAAAAACAGTTGCTAGACACTTTTTTCCCGACGTTACCATGATAAAGACACAACTATTTACAACGTCTTGATCATAGATAAAAAACAACAACCTAAGTTGGCGTTCCCGTAACGGTCAACTTCCCAATCATCCCATACTTTACATACTTTACAAGGCAAGTGGCGATATCTTCCACTTTATACATTCCCATTTGCGATTTGCAAATTTCTTCCAACCGTACCAAAATTGACACAGAACTCGGTGAAATACAACTTTACATTTAAGAACTAAGCAACGATTAAAAATAAACTTAATCTAACGGATAGGCTAAGGTGTAAACGTGTAGGAATAAAATAATTGGTGTAGTTCCTAAAAGATTGGCTCTACGGGTTGTTCTAGGGGTATCTTACTCTTAAAGTAAGAGTAAATAAAGGGTTTATACGGGGATTAACTAACCAGTGTAGTTAGTTAATAAGCAACATGTAAAGGCGATTTGAGTGTAATCCTAAAAATTTACCAATTTAAACAAGTTACTCCATCTAAATCCATAGTACTTATCACTGCGGTCTCGAATAGATATACCATCCAAGTTCTAAAGTTCTACTACATCACCTGCATCACTTATATTTTATGAATTTTGGGGGGTAAACATTTTAGATACGAATAAGGTTAAATGTCAACCAATATCTAACAAGGGTTATTGTGTGCGGGTTATGTATCAAGTAATTTCACAAAAGTATGCTTGAATTTTTTTTTAAAATTTAAGCATAATTTAAGCATTTTAGTGTGAAAAATAGGACAAGTAACATTCTATAATTCCATCCCCCTACTTGGATATTATACAAGTCTCGCTTGTATAGATAAAACATTAAATACTGGAATTAAAAAGAATTAGAATGAGAAACTCTCCGTATATTTGCTCAGTAGATTCTTCATGTAGCTTTATTAGCAAGATTATGTGTTGAACAGCCGGCTTGAAGTTTCAAGACTACAACACTTCAGGATCTCTAGATTTTGTAAATTCTCCACCAACATCTATCAATTTTCTTTCACGAGGTCCTGTATAAATTCTCAGAAAACAAATGCAATTCTATCTCCGTGTATTCATTTGGTTAGACTCGAAATAAATACCTAAAACTATACAGGAAGTCGATACGCCGTATCCATTCCCCAGGATACGCCGTATTGATACCTGTATACGCTGTATTCATTTAATGAATACGTCGTATAGACTGTGCTGAAAATAAAGACTGGATAACGTCCAGAAGGCTAATACGCCGTATCCATGGGGTTTGGATACGCCGTATAGACAATTTGGGAAGACAGACTCGATAAAAATTAAAAATACATTCCTGGTTGTCTCCCGACAAGCACTTTTGTTTACAGAAAAGTCTTTAAGTTAGACTTGCCCAAATAAATTTTACTCCCATCCTTATAAATCAATTTGGGCGCAAACGGGATGCTATATTGGCACATACAAATTCTTGATAGGCTACAATGAATGGAAATCCCTTTGTTATGATGTTTCCATGTCATGATATTAAATTTAATCCTCTTGATAAAGTTTTAGTTTTGAAAAATTTATTAGATTTATCATGACTTGTTTCCAAAAGCTTATTTTGACCCATGTGCATAGGCACCAACATCAATATTTATTACATCAGGTAACGGTTTGACAGATAAATCCCCCGAAGAGTGTTCAATATCGACTTTATCATCATCATTGTCCTTATCCGATTTTGAATCTTTGGGATAAATTACGTTAAAAGGAAATAGATCATTAAAGTTTAAAACGTTTTGTTCCTCTTTATCACATTCGGATAATGATGTTTCATCTTTCAAATTAAATTCATCGATATATTGAGGACTTAAAGTGGGTTCAGTTAAGAAATCTAATTTAGACTTTAGAGCATCATTGTAAACAATGGCTAGAAATTCATTCTCAAAATCTTTAAAGTAGTCTAAATCATTAAAATAACTGACCATAGGCTCGGGTGATGGAAACGAAGGCATGTTGACTTTATCATTATTATTTTCCGAATCCGTTTTCAAATCATTGACAGAAATAATTTTATTGGAAAATGAATTTTTGTCATAAATCACCATGTAATCTTCATCGTCGGATTCGTCAAACGATATTCTAAAGTCAATTTTATTGTCGTTAAGAGAACTTACCGTAGCTCACATGAGGAGTGTTTCTGCTTAGATATTAATGTGTCCGTTAAAGACCTATAGCTGGGGATTTCAGTTGTCAACAGATCTATGGTCCCGGTATCGTACTTCTTTATCCCAGATTTACCATACATAGCAGTTTCCTGTTAGCCACTTAGCCACACCTACTAGCTTTTTTCTGCATCAAGCCTGATATAACTCCTCTCCATTAGTATGTTTGGGGTCGGTCATTTTATCATGTAATAAATTCTCGCTAGGAAAGGAAATCTGTCAAATAGCTTAATAACACCGTATCAGTGACACTAAATACGCGTTATTAGAGGACTAGAGTCGGAATACGCTTATTGGGTTTGAAAAAAATTTTTATAATGTCGTATCAATATAATTGAATCGCCGTAATTGAGTATTTGACTCAGAAAGTTACAAGCGATACAGTAACTATGCAGGAAACACTACAAGCACACAATATGCAAAAAATATAAAATGCAAAAAGCAACACACAAATCAAACACACAATATGCAAATCTACACTATACTATAAACTAAAATAATAAAACACTAATAAATAAGAAATTAAAACAACTTCACCTTCGGGCAAACGGCACCAAAACTGATGTGTCGTTGTGTGGTGTTTATTTATGATAGTTCAAGTTTTAAATTTATATTTTGCCGAATTAACCAAATGAACACTATAAACGGGCAGTGTCGGGTCGTGTAGATTCGTGGTAGTAGGGTGTCGATCACTAGAGCGAGAGGGTAATTCCTAATTCTAACAGTCTTTTTAGTTATCTAAGTTAAACCTAAAACCTAATGCAAAAAGGGGGGTTTTTCAGCTGAGAAGACTGGCACAAGGTATTAATTATCTAATCTAAGGTTTTTTTGATGACAAGTTAAAGAAAAAAAAATAACAAAAACAATAAACACACACAAGAAGATAAACAAACTATAGAGGAACGATCAAGAACTAATGTAAGGAAAATATATCAACCATGAATAAATCCGATAAAACGTTGTTTGTGTATTAGTGCACTTGATGGAATTATCTCGAGGCCTATCATTCCTAGACTTAGGTGGTACTTTTCCTAAAAGACCTAGGACACGCTATTTCTGTCACAATTAGAAGTAAACCGCTTTAAGCAAGCATTTATTGATTATAATCTATATTAGGTGATTAATAATGGTGCTCTTACTAAACCCTAGATCATGGAGACTTTACCTACTTACTGCTTAACGGCTCTTTATATACTAGTAGTCCACTGTCCGAGGTCCGTACAATTAGAATAAGAAAGTACTCATTTTACCAATGGTCACCGTACCTTATGGCTATACAAGCTCACTAAACTAAAGGCAAGGATATGTCAAATTTGTGATCACTATGATTATAGATATATAAATTGCTATGAGAGGCTATCCCAGACTCTTAGACTATGCCAAACAACTCCCGAATTGCTGAACTTTAAATATGTTAGGACTAGATTAGTTAAATGATAGGTCACATACTTAAGCACGTAAACAAATATAAATTGATAAACATAAACAACAATCAATGATAAATTAAGCAATCGAGATAAACAAACCAAACATTAGATCTTCAGAAAACATGGTGATACATAAAGTATCAGCCGTAGTCATTGTTAAAATTACACCTCGGGTCTTGATATATGAACGATTAAATTAGAGAAACCATAATCGAACGCGTATTCGGTTTCGCTCGAAGATTACAAGAGTGTTCCTATGATCTTGAGGCTCTTTTCTGACCTTCTAGGTCCTTTAGTTCGCTCCGTGGTCAACTTGGTAGTTTAGGGATTCACTTGCACACCTAAAACTGAGTTTAGGATCGTCTATTTATAGAGTCTGGAAACTCGTCGATACGCCGTATCAAGCAATGTGGGATACAACGTATTGGGGATTTCTTAGAGTAAGGACCATGTTTGACATTTTCCAGAATATTTTATTAATATATTGTAAATACGGCGTATTGATGTCTCCTAAATACGGCGTATTGGGTCTCTAATCCTTCGTGGTTATTTGTGAAGTTTAGGTACGGATACGCCGTATCTTCTTGATGGATATGGCGTATTGAGGTAAAACCAGTTGATTCTTCTTCGTTGACCAAATTATTATATACGGCTTATCGTTGATGTGGATACGGCGTATTTTTCAAAGTCAGGCAATGGTCTTTTGATTCGTCAAAGTCTTGGATATGTCGTATAGGTCTAGAAAAATATGACATATTTTTTGTCAGATCAGTAGACTTTCTCGAACTCTTTGTTTATGCTCCAAATTCGTGCCTTTTAGCATAACTTCACCAAGTACTCCATAATTACTGCAATTATCAAATACAAACGATTAAGTAACAATTCTTTGCAATAACTATACAAATGGTTAATTACATAGAAGATATAGTTGCTATAAAATATAGAACGTTTTTGATTGTCATCAGTTCTCTATCCAAAGTATAAAATTATGTGTGAAGTAGGATTTGTGAATGGTTAATTACATAAGGAAATTAAAATAGTTTTAGGATAGGCGACAATGAATATTTTGCAATAAGCTAGGGCGAAGATAATAGGCATAACACGTGGTTTTGGTCCATTATGTTGTAGTTTATGTTATTCTAGACCTCTGCACATATCTCGGAAGGCTCTCTTGCACGCTTGTTTGTACTGATATTTAGAAGCTTCTATTTTTTTCATTTTTGGTTTGATCGTATCGAATTGACTACGAACAATATAATAATAATATGTTTTTCCCCATGGCACGTTTTATATGCTCAGTTCTTTTTGTACGCTTCATATACTAATCCAGAGTTCTAAATTAGGATCTGAGTTTTTGCTCTTTGATGTGTTTCTTTCATTGTGATTTCATTCTTATTTGTTTTTGTTTTTCTGTGACAGATGTTGTCCTATACCACAACTGCTATCATATATTGATAATTGCGGTGTTATTTGGTCCATATGTTTTGTTTCTACCTCAATGTGAAATAAGGTGGTCGTGCACTACCAAACACCCAAATTATAACATTTCGCATATTTTAGTTCATTTTACGTCACTATGGTTTTCATATATTATTTTAGTCTTGGTACGCATCTACTTTTTAAAAATTGATACAGTTTAATTTAAAATCGCGTAGGCCAAAATAATCATTCAATGTAAACGGTTACCAAACAAATTAAGATTTACGTCAAGCAAGTGTTAGATAATTATTTGGAGGATAATTATTGACTTTGTGTGTTTTATTTTTATTGGTCAGTAAAGGTTTTACTTACCGCAATAAAATACGTTTGGCATACCTGGGATTCCTAAAACTATCTAGACTCACAAACATATTACCCACTTGTTATTCTCTAAACACAAAAATTATACAATTTTTGTGTCATTAAGCCTACAAGGGCCGGTTATGTTATGTAGTAACATTAACATGAGACAAACTTTGTATACTATGGTTATTAACCACCTTAAGTACACCATTATCCCATATAACTAGAAATTGTCAAATCATTAGTACCCTAAACTTAATCTTAGGCGTCATATGTCTTAGGGATTATGAGGTTCCTCTTTCAATGTCTTACTACCTCTTACAACAAGTACCCTTAACCAACAACTTACCATAGTTAGTTTAAGGCTAGTGTATGATTAGTTTAAGGTTAGGAAACCTTAAACTCTAGCACACTTCTTTATTTCTCTTCTACAGGTCACGGCACAAGGATCGTGTGCTATATATACAAACTATGGCTAAATCTTGTACATCTCTGTGTGATTAAAGCAATGTACTTAACAAAATCTATACAAGATTCAAATCTTGTATTTCCCTCTCTTTGCCGAATCGTTCCACACACACAACACCAAACAAAATCTTGCTAAAGTACATGTACAAACATTTAGTCATTAATGAAAGTACTTAGGGCCTAATATACATTGTGTAAAGATTATATATGATCTTCTTTTGCTCCATACTACTTCACGTCACAATCATAACAATATAAACATGAAATCTAAAGCAAATCATGTACATCACCTAAGTCATTAAAACATGTACTTAGACAAGCTTAAGCTTCCCTAAAACCACTTAAGCTTGAACCAAAACTACCTATCCTCTCTAAGCTAATGAGACATAGTTTTAGGAAGTGGTTTAGAGATATTTTCTCTATAAATACAAGAGTTCACACTAAGAGTGTTTATACACTCCTTTCGCTTAACCACAGGTTTTGCAAAAACTATCCCTTGTTTCTCTCTTTATTTCGGGGGTTTCCCGGACAACCGAGACACAACCCACACAAACACGACACACATTTGTAATCAAAGGAGTTCAAGATATAAAACCTAGTGATCCAAAGAATCTAGGGTTTCGTTATAAGGGTTATGGGAGGCAAGAAAGATTCGGGTTTGAAGCTTAGGATGGGTTATACTATTCGGTTATTAAAAGCCTTTGGAAAGGCTTGGGTTTTGATATACAATCGGGTGGTGGATACGATTAAGGGTTGTTTTCCTAACTCGAACCAAGCACTAAGATCATTCGTAAGCGAACCTAATTCTATATGTTCATGTCTTATTCGCTTAATCTTGGCTAGTCGTTGGGTCTACGTTTAACTTGAGCTTAACAAGTTTAAACGTGAGTGAGAACATGCTGGATCAACCATGCATGGTTCACGCACATACAGATACATGTATATGAATTGTGTGGTGTTAGGATATGTTAAAACATGTAAAACATGGTTTAATAACGAGCTAAGGCTTAATCGGTTTCATTTAAATACAAGTATGGAAACCAACGTGAACACTTATCATTGACACGAAAGTACTCTATACCTACACATAAACTGCCTCATTGGAAAAATTGATTGGCTTGGGTTTGAAGATGTATTTATACCTACTTGGACGATTTCATGTGATAGAACAGACTTATATTCGTGTTTTCTAACGAAACTTGTTTGTGGGTAGTTAGTAGTCGAGAAAATACCACCAACACAAACCTTAGGCAACCTTAGTGGACATCTAAGTCCACTGTTAGGCCTTAAGACCCACGAATGGGTCACATATATTTATAATATGGTTTGTTTATGGCTTAAGTACTAAATGGTAACTTAGGTAGCTTAACGAAACCCTAACAAGCCCTTAGCGAGGCCCAATACGGGCCCAATAGCCACAAATAAGCTTAGACAGCTTATTCGCGAGCTTATACAGCTTATGGACTTATTAAGAAGTTTGGAGAGCTAATGGACCTAAGTATAATAACCTTACACTTTTAAAACTCTTGCTGGTCATGATTGGGACCCAAAGCCTAATTACAATGGCTTATGCTTATGGGATATGCCAATAAGCAAAACAACTTATTTAACACATAAATAACTTATGGTATTCAGAACCTACTTGAAAAAATAGCTAAACACCTTATTAGACCTTAAAGGCTTATTTTGAATTAGTTATTAGGCCGAAAGCCCAATAAGCCCAAATAAGCTCATCCGAGCTTATTTTCAAAAGTAAACAGCTTATTTTGCTTGTTTAAGCTTAATGAAGTCTTGTGCCACTTGTTAGAACTTATTTCGATTTAAAAGGTGATTTTTACAAGGTAAGGGACTAAAGTGTCTAACATGGGAATCTTAGGGGTATAAGTTTAATTAATTTGACTATTTGTAAACTATAAGGACTAATTTTTGCCAATCTAGAAACCTTAGGGTATGATATGAATCTAAATGGTTTTTGAATACTTGAGTATCGAACTGGACATATATATAATGAGGATTATTATTACAAGCTTAAAATCAGGTTTATAAAATACATATACAACAAATTAATAAATACGTATAATTATTAATGACACGTTACGCGTAATACAGGTACATTCATAGTTGTACACCTTCCAGAGCCAACGAGCCAAAGACGAATACAATAAACATGTACGCCACACCACAAGCTGATGTTTTAACAGTATTTATAAACTAGCAAATTATTGTAGTTTTTCTATGAATCGTTAGCCTAAAACTTGTTAGACTATGGACTGGCCGTATTTACTTAGATATTTAATGGTGTGATTCATTTGCCATACTTGGGTATATTTACCATTCACGAAGGACTACCTACTAAGGTGAGTTCATAGCCCCATGCTTTACAATTATTTAAATGATTTACATCTTTGGGGTAAGAACATGCTTTGTTTTAAAAATTGGGACGCCTAAGTGTATATTTTAACAATGATTACGTGTTTGCCTTAAGTAGCGATAAACCACTGAGCCCTATTACATGATCTGTCATTACTGGATTGTAAGCGCGAGTTTTAGTGTTATAAAATTTTTAAAAGATCTATTTGGGATTGAGTCGTGTGGTTTGCCGGACAACAAACGTATACCATGTCGGATTGGGGATGTTGCGGGTTAAGAACATCATTCACGGGCAATGTTGGCAATTTATTGCATCCATACATGTCGAGCTTCAGTTTCATGAGCTTAGGGAAATGTAATTACTTTTTATGATGTTTGCATTTGTTGCTTAATCATATACTTGGAAATCTTGCGGTCCTACAATTGACTTATATAAACCTATGAATTCACCAACTTTATGTTGACGTTTTAAAGCATGTTTTCTCAGGTCAGAGAGGGCACGAGGGTGCTATGGATACACTGGGGATAAGTCTTTTTGTGGAGTCAGGCCATTAAAGATTTAGAGTCATTACACCTTGGGATAATTGTTATGATCTAAAATCTTTGTTATCAAATGTTGAACAATTTAAGCCGTTGTGCTTTGTATTAAACAATTTCAATAAATCCAATGTATCATATTTTAAATGACTCTTTTAGAGGTCGTTCTCTTATCTTGTGCTATTGATCTACGAAGTAATGCTCCCGGACTCATTATTCCGCTGCGACCCAATTTGGGTGGTTTACACAATTGTACAAACTTTATTAGTGATTCTGCCATTGCTTGTGCCTAATTATAATATAATTATAATAGCATTTTATTATAATTTGCAGTGCTGTAAAACTGGGCCAAACTCTGCGCAATTGATAAAGTTTCTTTATATTATGGATGCACTGTGGATGAATTAAGGCACTATTGTTCAACACACAATGAATATAGGCTTGATATTTGATAACATGTCATATGAGGTAACCAAGAAATATAAGTTAACATCTATTTGTATTTTAATAACTCTGTTTTGCTTAACTGATATTGTAAATGTGTGTTAAGGAGCTATTGGCACTAGAAGAGCGAATTGGAAATGTGAACAATGGATTGGCGAGAAAACATTTCAATGGGTATGAAGCAAAAACATATATGTGACGGAAGACGGTCAGCCACTGAAGCTTGCTGTATATGTCAGGTACCATTTTTTTCTTTATGTACTTTCTAAATTATAAGTCTTGATGTGGATCACCTTAAAGATGTGTTTAATTGTTGAGGTTTAAATTGCTATTCTGACATAATCAATATATTTTAGATGTATAGAAAAATTTATTAGTATGAATGTTTTGTTTGAAAAAATTAGCAATGTTTGCTGTAAAATTCTAAACTATTTTGCATACATAACGGTAACTTTTTATTAATAAAACACTCACAATTAGAAATCTTACATTGACAATAACGTTTTGTCCATCAAGGTTACAGGAAATGCTGGAAGCTAATAATCAAGCTACATTATGATCAGAACTAGAACTTCATGACGGCTGGTAAATTTCTTACTTGCAATTTCATAGAATTAGTCGATCGGTCGAGACAATCGACTTTTCACACTTAAAACTTATATGGGTGGCGTGGATAGTAGGTGCGTGGGGGAGTTTGGAATCGGTATAGTCTTGCGCAGACGAGCGGGATAGTAGAGAGTAGGTTGTAGCTGATGGTGGGGGTGCTGGCGCCTAATATTCGTGTGTGGGGTTTGGGTTGGGATTGAAATGGGCAGCGGGTGGGTTTCAGTAGTTATAGTTGGGGGGGAGGAGAGGGGGCAGGGGGGCTGTGAGTTGTGCCGTCAGCCGGGGCACGCCGAACTCACACCTCGTTACGTTTTTTTCTTGTTGTTCTTTAGGTATGTAAAGGTGGTTGGTGTAGTGTAGAATCCTGGATCATGATCTTCTTGAGGGGTGTGCGTTTTTTTCGCTTCTTTGGAATTGGGAGCGGGGTGCTGGTGTTTTTTATTGTCGGTGTTGATGGATGTGGATGAAAGATGCAAGAAGGGACATAATTTGCTGTTGGTTTTGGGTTAAGATCGCCCTGAGTTGGGGTGGGGTGGTATAGGGCAGTTGGCGATTGACAGAAAGGAGATGGGATGATGAAATGGCATGGAAGAATAGGTCATCTGACGGCAGAGGTGGGGCGTGGGCAGGTGTGCGTGTGGGAGGGGATGTGTGTGCAGGCCTGGAATTGGGCAGTAGCTTTCCGGGTGGGTCTTTTTTTGAAGGTGGCATTGGGGTTGTGGTGCGTAGGGGGCGGGAGTGTGGTGGTTGGGGAATATGGTTGTCAGTCAGGTGGTCACTTTTGTGTGGGGAGTGTTGAGGGTTAATAGCTGTCAATGGGGAGTGGATAAAACATAAATCATGCTTGGCGGAAGTAGTGTCTATGAACATTCTAATGTATTTTATGGGTTGGGCTCGTTGTGCATTGTGAATCTCGCTTTATGGTTTTCTTGCGTGTTATGGTGTTCTCACTGCTTGTCGTGTGAATATTGGTTGTAAGTTCATTAAAGAATAAAAAAATGGTACCTGATCATTCTACAAGCAATAGCTTCAGTGGACGGCTCTGCGAGTACTGCCGTCTACAGTTAGGGGTTTGTGCTGGCATTCACTGGGTATATGGGGGCTGTTGGGACTGAAACTTGCACGTGAGGGGCTCAAAGGGACTATGGCGGCGGGACGTCATGGGCCATATAGCTCTGTGTGGAGTATTCTACCGTGGGTGTTTGTTATTGTCGGAGGACGTTAGATATTATGCGTTGCGTTAGAAGCTGTTATTTGGGGGGTACCTCAGTTGAACATGGTATTCAATATCAGCCGATAGTTCTTAGTGTCGTGGTACATTTGTGCATGATTTTCTTCCACAGGGCATCCTAATTTATAAATGGTGGCGTTGTTTAGATTTGCGCTGATGTTTGGCCTAGGTGTTACGCACCTGCTTTTTTGTAGTTTATGCTTGTTTATGGGATTGGTTATGGAGGCTCAAGCTAATGGCCAAAGATCAATTAAGAAGTTTGGTACATTTGTGTATACACCCCCATATATTGGGTCGCAGCGGAATGAAGTGGCCGGGTGCTCGCTGGTTGTATTAGGAGAATTCTATTTGCTCTATTGATTAGTGTACGTCCAGAGATATTGTGTTCTTTTAAAAGTTGAGACTGGGGTGTGTGTGAGGTAAGGGCTTGTTGTCTTAGGCACAACGGGGCTGTAAATTGGTCACATCATTTGATAACATAAGATTTTTAGATCATATACAATTTTCCCAACGGTGGTAAATAGTACTCCCAAATCTTTAATGCATGACTCCCCTTAAGATCGATCCCCAGGGTTTTCATTTGCAACTCGTGCCTCATTGACCTGAGTAAACATGCTTTTTAAAACGTCAAACATAAGTTGGTGCCTATTCATAGGTGAGACCTATATAAAGTCAAATTGTAGGACCGCAAGATTTCACAAGTATTTGTGTAATGCTACAAACTCACCGCAACCCACATCCAGAAAAAAGCTGTAATTACATCCCTCCTAAGCTCATGTACTGAAGCTCTACATGTATGGGATGCAATAAATGCCAACTTTTGCCTTGAATGATGTTCTAAACCCGCAACATCCACAATCGACTTGGTATACGTTGGTTGTCGGCAAACCAGCACGACGTCAATCCCAAAATAGTCTATTATAACACTTCGCGCTTACATACAGTAAATTGTCAGTTAATGGTAATGGCTCAGTGGTTATCGCTACTTTAGGCAAACACGAAATCATTGTTTAAAATATATAACTTGCTGTCCAAATTTTTTTAAAACAAGCATTGTTCTTACCCCAAGATGTAATCATTTAAATAATTGTTAAAGATAGGGGTTATGAACTCACCTTAGTAGGTAGTCCTTCGTGAATGGTAAATATACCCAAGTATGGCAAATGAATCACACCATTAAATATCTAAGTAAATACGGCAAGTCTTAGTCTACAAGTTTAGGCTAACGACTTCATGTATAAACTACAATAATCTGTTAGTTTATATATACTGTTATCACTTGTGTGGTGGTGTACATGTTTATTGTATTCGTTTTTGCTCGTTGGCTCTTGGGAAGGTATACCACTATGTATGTACCTGTATAAGTATACGTGTCATTAATAAATATACGTATTTATTAATTGTGTTGTTTATGTATTTATAAACCGTGATTTTAACTTGTAATAATATCCTCATTATATTATGTCCAGTTTGATACGTCAAGTATTAATAAAACCATTTTAGTTTCATATCATACCCTTAGGTTTCTAGATTGGCAAAATTAGTCCTTATAGTTTAAAATAGTCAAATTATAACTTATACCCCTAAGTTTCCTTGTTGGACAACTTTTAGTCCCGTAATCTTGTAAAATTCACATTTTAAATCCGTTTAAGTTCTAACATGTGGACAAGAATTCATGAAGCTTAAAATAATCAAAATTAAGCTGTTTACTTCTTGGTAATAAGCTCGGATGGTTATTGGGTTATTGGGCTTTTCGGCCTAATAAACTAATTCAGAATAAGTTAAGGTCAAATAACAGGTATTTTAGCTAGTTTTCTAAAGTAGGTTATGTTACATTTAGTTATTAAGTTTAATAAGGTGTTTTGGGCTTTTTGGCTTACCCATAAGCCATAAGCCACTGTAATGGGCTTTTGGGTCCATTAAGGGTCCATTAAGAGTTTTAAAAGTGTAAGGTTATTATACTTAGGTCCATTAGCTCTCCAAACTTCTTAATAAGTCCATAAGCTGTATAAGCTCGCGAATAAGCTGTCTAAGCTTATTTGTGGCTATTGGGCCCGTATTGGGCCTCGCTAAGGGCTTGTTGGTTTTCGTTAAGCTCCACCTAAGTTACATTTAGTACACTTAATCATAACAAACATTTATAAATATATGTGACCCATTTGTGGGTCTTAAGGCTTAACAGTGGACTTAGATGTCCACTATGGTGCGTATGGTTTGTGTTGTGGTATTCGACTACTAACAAACCAAAACAAGTTCGTTTAGAACACATATAAGTCGTGTTTATCACATGAAATCGTCCAAGTAGTTAGTATACATCTTCCCAAGCCAAGCCATCATGTTTTCATGAAAAGTTTACGTGTAGGTTTTGAGTACTTCGTGTCTAAGTGATAGTGTTTACGTTGGTTTCCATACTTGTATTTAAATGAAACCCATTAAGCCTTAGCTCGTTATTAAACCATGTTTTACATGTTTTAACATATCCTAACACCACACAAGTCATATACATGTATTTGTATGTGCGTGAACCATGTATGGGTTGAACCATGCATGTTCACACTCACGTTAACTTGTTAAGCACAAGTTAACTGTGACCCATACGACTAGCCAAGAGAAAGCGAGTAAGACATGAACCATATGAATTTAGGGGTTCGACTTACAATGGTCCTAGTGCTTGGTTTCGAGTTAGGAAAACAACCCAAATTGTATACACCCGATTGTATATCAAACCCAAAGCTTCAAAGCTTTTAATGACCCGAATAGTATAACCCAATCCTAGCTTAAACCCGAATCTTTCTTGCTCCCAAACCCTTAGACGTATAACCCTAGCTTCTTGATCACTAGGTTATATCTTGGAACTCTTGATTACAAAGTGTGATGTCGTGTTTGTGTGGGTTGTGTCTCGGTTGTCGTGACCCGAAATAAAGAGAGAAACAAGGATGGTTTTTGCTAGTATGTGGTTAAGCGAATGAGTGTATAAACACTCTTAGTTGTGAACTCTTGTATTTATAGAGAAAATATCTCTAAACCACTTCCTAAAACTATGTCTCATTAGCTTAGAGAGGATAGGTAGTTTTGGTTCAAGCTTAAGTGGTTTTAGGGAAGCTTAAGCTTGTCTAAGTACATGTTTTAATGACTTAGGTGATGTACTTGATTGGCTTTAGATCGCATGTTTATAATTGTTGTGATTGTTGAGTGGAAGTATATGGTTCAAATGTAGATCAGTGTATAATCTTTACACAATGTATATTAGGCCCTAAGTACTTTCATTAATAACTAAATGTTTGTACATGTACTTTAGCAAGATTTTGTTTGGTGTTGTGTGTGTGGAACGATTTGGCAAAGAGAGGGAAAAACAAGATTTGAATCTTGTATAGATTTTGTTAAGTACATTGCTTTAATCACACATAGATGTATAAGATTTAGCCTTGGTTTTGTGTATATAGCACATGATCCTTGTGCCGTGACCTATAGAAGAGAAACAAAGAAGTGTGCTAGAGTTTAAGGTTTCCTAACCTTAAACTAATCATACACTAGCCTTAAACTAACTATGGTAAGTTGTTGGTTAAGGGTACATGTTGTAAGAGTATGTAAGACTTTGTAAGAGATCCTCATAATCCCTAAGAAATTTGGATGCCTAAGATTAAGTTTAGGGTACTAATGATTTAATAATTTCTAGTTATATGGGATAATGGTGTACTTAAGATGCTTAATAACCATAGTATACAAAGTTTGTCTCATGTTAATGTTACTACTTAACATAACCGGCCCTTGTAGGCTTAATGACACAAAAATTGTTTAATTTTTATGTTTAGGAAATAAAAGTGGGTATTGGTTTGAGTCTAGATGAGTTCAGGTATTCTAGGTAAGCCTAAATGTATTTTATTGCGTAACGTAAACCCTTTTACGTGACCAATAAAAATAAAACACACAAAGTCAATAATTATCCTCCAAATAATTATCTAACATTTGCTTGACGTAAATCTTAATTTGTTTGGTGACCAATTACATTGAATGATTATTTTGGCCTACGCGATTTAACTTAAACGTATCACTTTAAAAGTAGATACGTACAAGACTAAAATAATATATGAAAACAATAGGTGTCGTAAAATGACCTGAAAATGCGAAATGTTACAATTTGGGTGTTGGGTAGTGCACGACCACCTATTATCACATTGAGGTAGAACAGAACATATGGACCAAATTACAGCAATTATCAAATATATGATAGCAGTTGGTATAGGACAACATCGGTCACAGAAAACAAAACCTAATAGAATGATATCACAATGAAAGAAAACACATCAAAGAGCAAAAACTCGGATCCTATTTTAGAACTCTGGATTAGATTAGAAGCATACAAAAAGAAGCTGGAGCATATAAACGTGCCATGGGAAAAACATATTATTTTATTATTGTTCGAGTCAATTCGATACGTTGAAACCAGAAAAATGAAAGAAAATAGAGCTTCTAAATTTCAGTACAAAAAGCTTAGCAAGAGAGCTTCCGAGGTATGTGCAGAGGTCCAGATATAACTTTAAACTACAACTTATAGGGACCAAACCACTTGTTATGCATGTCAGTCTCTGCCAGCTTATTTCAAAATATTCATTGTCGCCTATCCTAACTATTTTATTACTTCCCTCATAGTAATTATCTCAACAAATCTACTCACATAATTTTATACTTTAGATAAGACAGATGACATCAAATAACGTCTATATTTTATAGCATCATTTATCCTATGTAATTAACCTATTTTGTATAATTATTGCAAAGAATTGTTACTTAATCGTTTGTATTTGAGAATTGTAGTAATTATGGAGTACTTGGTGAAGTTATGCTAAAAGGCACGCATTTTTGAGCATAAACAAAGAGTTCGAGAAAGTCTACTGATTTGAGAGAAAATATGCCGTATTATTCTATACCTATACGACGTATCCAAGACTTTGACGCATCAAAAGACCATTGTCTGACTTTGAAGAATACGCCGTATCCACATCAACGATACGCCATATATAATACTTTGTTCAACGAAGAAAAATAAACTAGTTTTACGTCAATACGTCGTATCCATCAAGAAGATACGGCGTATCTGTGCCTACACTTCACAAATAACCACGAAGGATTAGAGACCCAATACGCCGTATCCAGGAGACATCAATACGCCGTATTCATAATATAGTAATAAAATATTCTGGGAAGATTTAATCAGACATGTCCTTACTCTAGAAATCCCCAAATACACGTATCCACATTGCTCGATACGGTGTATCGACAAGTTTTCAGACTCTATAAATAGATGATCCTAAACTCATTTTTAGGTATGCAAGTGAATCCCTAAACTACCAAGTCGACCAAGAGATGAATAAAGGAGCCTAGAAGGTCATAAAAGAGCCTCAAGATCATAGGAAAACTCTTGTAATCTTCGAGCAACCGAATACGCGTTCGATTAAGGTTTCTTTATTTTAATCGTTCATATATCAAACCGTGTGTTAGAATGTTACAATGACTATCGGCTTGTTACCTTTATGTATCAGCCATGTTTTGAGATTAATATTTGGTTTGTTTATCTTGATTGTTAATTTATCATTGATTGTCTGTTTATGTTATCAATCTCTCTCCTCCCACTCTCTCGCTTTCCTCACGTCGCTTACAAGGTCCTGTCCGATCCCCACTCACTCCCCCCCATCCCTCAGCCCCCCTCCCCCTCCAACCCAATACCGCCAATCCTCACCACCCCCCTCACATATTCTTACAATCCCGTGCCCCCCCTCCCATAGCAACTTCGGTGTTGTTTGGGCTAGGCTAAGGAGTCTGGGATAGCTCTCCATTTGAATTTATATATCTAGAATCATAGGATCACAAATATTGACCTATCCTTGCCTTTAGTTTAGTGAGCTTAGTTGAGCCATAAGGTGACCTTGGTAATAATGAGTACTTTCTTATTCTATTGGTAAGGACTCGGACAGTGGACTACTAGTATTAAAGAGTCGTTAAGCAGTAAGTGGGTAAAGTCTCCATGAGCTAGGGTTTAGTAAGAGCACCATTATTAATCTCCTAAGATAGATTATAATCAACAAATGCTTGCTTTATGCGGTTACGTCTAATTGTGAAGAATTAGCGTGTCTAGGTCTTAGGAAGAAGTACCACCTAAGTCTAGGAATGATATGGCCCTTCGAGATAAGTCAATCATTGCACTAATAAACAAACCAACGTTTTATCGGATTATTCATGGTTGATATGTTTTCCTTACATTAGTTCTTGTTCTCTTTGTTTGTTTATCTTCTTGTGTGTGTTTATTGCTTTACTTGTCATCAAAACCTTAGGTTAAATAATTAAACCTTGTGCCAGTCTCTCAGGCTGAAACCCCCCTTTTTGCATTAGTTTTAGGTTAAACTTAGATAACTAAAATACTGATAAACTTAGGAGTTAACGCTCTCGCTCTTAGTGATCGACACCCTACTTACCACAAATCTACCACCGACCGGGTACACTGCCCGTTAAAGTGTTGTTTTTGGTTAAGTCGGCAAAATATAAATTTAAAACTTGAACTATCATAAATAAACACCACACAACGACACATCAAGTTTTTGGCACCGTTGCCAAGGAGTGAAGTTGTTTAATTCTTATTTATTAGTGTTTTAGTTTAGTTTAGATTAGTATAGATTAATTTTCATATTTGCGTGTTTGTTTTTGTGTGTTTAATATTCTGCATTGTATATTTTTACATATGGTGTGCTTGTGTGTTCCTGCATAGTTACGGTTCGCTGTAACTTTCTGAGTCGAATACTCAATACGGCGTATTCAATTTATTGGATACGACGTATAAATTTTTTTAACCAATACAGCGTATTTAACTCTATCATCAATACGGCATATTCAGTTCACTGAATACGGCGTATTAAGCTATTTGACAGTTTTCTTTCCTAGCGAATTTATTACAGGTTAAAATGGATAACCCCAACCCTTACTATGGAGGAGTATATCAGGCTTGAGGAAGAAAAAGCTCGTAGGTGTGGTAAGGTGTATAATTGGGAAACTGCTATGTATGGTAAGATCTGGGTTATATGAAGACGTTCACGACCTCAGATCTGTTGAAACTGAATTCCCAGCTATAGTCTTTAACGACACATTAACATCTGAAGCAACACTCTCATGTGAGCCTACGGTAAGTTCTCTTAACAACAATGAAATTGACTTTAGAATATCGTTTGACGAATCCGACGATAATGGCATTACATGGTGAGTATGAACAAAATTTCATTTTCCAAATAATATTATTTCTGTCAATGATTTGAATAACGGATTCGGAAAATATAATGTTAACAGTCAACATGCCTGTCGTTTCCTTCACCCGAGCATAAGGTCATGGTATTTTTGTTTTGATGATTTAGACTTCTTTAATGATCTTGAGAATGAATTTCCAGCCATTGTTTATAATGATGCTCAAACGTCTAAATCAGATTTTTCAACTGAACCTGTTTTAAATCCCCAACATATCGATGAATTTGATTCGAAAAGTGAAACATCACTGTTAAAATGTGATGAAGAGGAACAAAACATTGTAAACTTTAATGATCTATTTTCTTTTAACGTAATTTATCCCAATGATTCAAAATCGGATAAGGACAATGATGATGATAAAGTCGATATTGAACACTCTTCGGGGGAGTTATCTGTCAAACGGTTACCTAATGTAATAAATACCGATGTTGGTGCCTATGCACATGGGTCAAATAAGCTTTTGGAAACAAGTCATGATACATCTAAGAAAATTTTCAAAACTGAAACTTTTATCGAGGGATTAAATTTTAATATCATAACTTGGAATCATCTTAACAAAGGGATGCCATTCATTTTCCTAATCAAGAATTTGTATGTGCCATTTGGCATCCCGTTCGACCCCAAATTGTTTTATAAGGATGGGATTAAATTAGGGCAAGTCTAACTTAAAGACTTTTATGTAAACAAAAGTGCTTGCCGGGAGACAACCCAGAATGTTATTTAATTTGTTATCGAATCTGTCTTCCCAGACTTCAATACGGCGTATCCACCCCATACCATACGGCGTATTGAATGTCTGGACGTTATCAGTCTTTATTTTCAGCACAGTTTATACGCCATATTCATTAAATGAATACATTGTATACAAGTTTCAATACGACGTATCCTGGGGTATGGATATGGCGTATTGACTTCCTGCACAGTTTTAGGATTTATTTTTCTAACCAAACGAATATAGCGGAGATAGAATTGCATTTGTTTTCTGAGAATTTATACAGGACCTCGTGAAAGAAATATCGACGAATATTGGTGGAGAATTTACATATCTGGAGATCTTAAAGTGTTGGAGTCTTGAAAACTTCAAGGCGGCTGTTCTACACGAAATCTTGCTCATAAACGCAACATGGAGAATCTACCGAGCAAATATCAGGGGAGTTTCTCATTTTAATTCTTTTTAAATTCCCGTATTTAATGTTTTATATATACAATGAGGATGTTGTATAATTCAAGTGGGGGGTGGAATTAGAATGTTCACTTGTCCTATTTTCACAATAAAAAGCTTAAATTATGCTCAAATTTAAATTTTTTCAAGCATACTTTTGTGAAATTACATGTTACATAACCCACACACAATAACCCTTGTTAGATATTGTGAGGATTTAACCTTTCCGTTTCCAAATGTTTACCTAAATTTCATAAAATATGAGTGTGCCGATGATGTTGTAGACTTTAGAACTTGGCTTGGTATATCTATTCGAGACCACAATAATGAGTATTATGGGTTTAATTGGAGTAACTTGTTTAAATTGGTAAATCTTAGGATTACAACCAAATCGCCTATACATGTTGTTTATTAACTAACTACACCGGTTAGTTAACCTCCCGTTAAACCCTTCCACTCTCATCTTTAGAGTGATGATCCACTAGAACAACCCGTAGAGCCAATCCTTTAGGAATTTACACCAACTATTTGTTTCGTTACACCCTTACACCTTAACCTACCCTGTTAGATTAAGTTTAATTTACAGTTGCTAGTTGCTTAAAGTGTAAAGTTTGTATTTCCCGAGTCTTGTGTCATTTTCTATCTTTGGTGCGGTTGGAAATTTGCACATTGCAAATGGGAATGTATATTAGTAGTCAAAGCTCATGTGATTTTACTACCGTCACAATTATTGGTGAATCCGAAGAACGAAGAAATTACCGAAGGAATTATCCGGAATTATTATGATCGTGAAGATGGTGAAACTACACCGAGATTTGAAGTAATGTTTGGTAAAAAAAAGAAAAAAGAAAAAAGAAAGAGAAAGAAAGTTTGAAGATAATCGTTTCGCAAAAAGCATTACCGAAGGAATTATACGAAAGATCGATTATTCGTTGATACGTCTAAAAAATCAACGATGTAGAGTATTGTACAAAGTGGAAGATATCGCCACTTGCCTTGTAGAGTATGTAAAGTTTTGGGAAGATTAGGAAGTTGACCGTTACAGGAACGCCAACTTAGGTTGTTGTTTTTGATCTATGATCAAGACGTTGTTAATAGTTGTGTCTTTATCATGATAACGGTCTGGAAATAAGTGTCTAGCAACTTGTATCTTAAGTCTTAATCTATTTCTTTCTTGATTTTTATTTAACAACAATTTACTTCCCTCTCACCTGATGATTAGCCGATGGTTTTACGCGAACGAGGATTCATACGAACATGCATGTCTATCCTGGCATTCCGGGTGTGTATGCATGCCTTTTACCTTGTTGGTTTATGACTTTTGGTGAAAGTTAGAAGGTTCCTACCCTATATCATTGTTCATCCTAACCATTGGTTAAATTCGAATGGGGATGTGATCGAACACACATGTCTATCCCGGCGTTCCGGGTGTGTATGTGTGCTTCAGCTGCCTTGTTGGAGTGGTACTTCTGGTGAAAGATTGTAGAATGATCAAACCGTACGCCTTTCCATACAAAAACCCATATTTACCTTTATAAACTTGTTACTCCTTAGCTTTAGTGGTGGAGATGTGTATCCTTGCCAATCTTATGATAGAATACTCGTCACGACCGAGCAATTGAGCGAATTAGTTACATGTTACTACATAGATTAGTTGAGTGATTTGAGTGTTTTCATCTTCCTATTTCGTGAGGTGTTTGGTTGTGTACTTGTAATAGATCAAATAAGTGCTTTAACAAAAAATATCCTTCGGGATACATTTTTATAAACTTCTAAAGGCTACTTGAGGATAAGGGTGGCAATTCAGGTCGGGTTCAGGTTGGCGGGTCAAAAAATCCCAACCCAAACCTAACCCATTTAAATAATCGAGTCAACTATGTCAACCCTAACCTGTTTACACATAACTCAAACCTGACCCATTTAACCCGTATATACTTGGGTTGGAGGGTTAAATAGGTTACACAGGTTGAACAGGTTAAACGGGTTTCAGATTGACCCATTTAACCCGTTTTATATACAAAAGTTGGCATATTACACGGGTTAAACACGTTAAATGGGTTTGTGGGTCGACCTATTAAAACCATTTAACTTGTATAATAAAATATAATTAATTTTAAATTTAAGAAAAAAAATCTTAAACGGGTTGGCGGGTCGACCCGCTCAATCTAGACCCAACCCGAACCTGACCTGTTTAATAAACGGGTTAGATGGGTCGACCCAAACACGACCCAAATCTATTTAAACTCAACCCGAACCTTTTAATTTTCGTGTCGGTTTCAGGTCGGGTTTCATGTCGAGTCCGAAATTGCCACCCTTACTTGAGGACAAGTAGAATTCAAGTGGGGGGATATTTGATGACATCAAATAACGTCTATTTTATAGCATCATTTATCCCATGTTATTAACCCATTTTTTATAGTTATTGCAAAGAATTGTTACTTAATCGTTTATATTTGAGAATTGCAGTAATTATGAAGTAATTGGTAAAAGTTAGCAAAAGGCACGCATTTTATAGGAAAACTCTTGTAATCTTCGTGCAACCGAATACGCGTTCGATTAAGGTTTCTTTATTTTAATCGTTTATATATCAAAACGTGTGTATTTTTACAATGATTATGGGCTGATACCTTTAGGTATCAACCATGTTTATGAAGATCTAATGTTTGGTTTGTTTATCTTGATTGCTTAATTTATTGTTGATTGTTGTTTATGTTTATCAATTTATATTCGTTTATGTGCTTAAGTATGCGACCTATCATTCAACTGGGTCTAGTCCTACATATTTAATGCGCTGCAACTTCGGTGTTGTTTGGGCGTAGGCTAAGAGTCCGGGATAGCTCTCCATATTGCAATTTATATATCTAGAATCATAGGATCACAAATATTTACCTATCATTGCCTTTAGTTTAGTGAGATTAGTTGTGCCATAGGTAAACCTTGGTATCATCGTGTAAGGTTCTTATTCCATTGGTAAGGACTCAGACAGTGGACTACTAGTATATAAAGAGTCGTTAAGCAGTAAGTGGGTAAAGTCTCCATGAGCTAGGGTTTAGTAAGAGCACCATTATTAATCTCCTAAGATAGATTATAATCAACAAATGCTTGCTTTATGCGGATGCGTCTAATTGTGACAGGATTAAGGTGTATAGGTTTAGGGATGAAGTCCGCTAAGTCTAGAATGATAGACCTATTGAGATAAGACAATCATTGGCACTAAATAATAAACCTGCATTTTATCGGATTATTCATGTTGATACGTTTTCTTAATTAGTATCGACCATTCCTCTATTGTTTGTTTGTCTTCTTGTGTGTGTTTATTGCTTTACTTGTCATCAAAACCTTAGGTTAGATACACAAAACCATGCCAGTCTCTTAGTTTAAAACCCCCATTCGCATTAGTTTTAGGTTTAACTTAGATAACTAAAATACTAATAGAATTAGGATTAACGCCCTCGCTCTTAGTGATCGACACCTTACTTACCAACAAAACTACAATTGACCGGGTACACTGCCCGTTAAAGTATTGTTTTTAGGTATAGTCGGCATAAATTAAATAGTAAAACTTGATACTTAAATAACACCTACACAACGACACATCAGCGGACATAGATTTACCACCTACGGAAGTCCCACTTGGGGTTCCGTGATCCTCCCATAACCTTTTGGGAGAATGCGAAGAATCACCAGCATCAACAACCACGGTTTTCCTTTTCCTTTGACGTCTTGGCTGCAAAGGAGCCACATCTTCAACAACAGTATCCGCAGCCTCACTAACTGGCCGGATGTCAGTACCTTGCCCACCATCTGCGGAATCTCCCTGTTCTGTTTGGTTACCACTACCACCCTCATCAAAAAGCCTGTCAACACTTGCTTCCAACTCACTTTTAGCACGAGCAGGCGTAACTGGAAGCAGCGAAAGAGTGCGACCAATACTAGTATCCAGCAATGGTGGCTCATCCTCATTCCGTTCCCGCTCAACAATCTTCACTTTGGTGGGATCCTAGGTATGGATGAAAGCAAAGATATCCACTGGAGCAGGATCCCTAGTCACGTGTTTGGCAGTATGCCATGGAAAAGATGCAGGGCAAGCAAAGTTATCAACCCAGAAAAAGTGATCATTCCAACTTTTAAGGGAGTCAATAGGTTTCGTATAACATACGCGAGCATTATCGGAACGCTTACTAAATGACAACATCCACTCTTTTTATAATTAACATAAAAACACCGAAACAACCCAACAGTTGGTACGATCCCATACACACGGCACAAGATTTCAAAATGGGAAACCTTAGCCGCCCTAATAATAGAGAGTTGGGATATATTGATGCGAAAATGTATAACCTAATCTTTCCAGCAGGCCTCTCGTGCATCGTATCATTACGATTGGGCAAAACAGGATGCACCTCTTCTGGGATATGAAATTTGTCATAAAAAGCATCCAACGTTTTCTGGGTAAGAACACACCTAACGTCCGTAATAGAACCCATGACGAAAGAAAGAAGTCTAAAAACTTAACCTGGAAAGTTGAAGTTCTTCGAAGAACAGCGAGATGCAGATAAAATAAGTTTAAAAGCTCAAAAATTTCAACAATGGCGAAATAACTGGAAAAGTGGAAAAGAAAACAGTGAAAAGCAAATCGGGTATTTATACCCTAGGTATAGTAACTTCAAAGGACTCCCAGATGTTTACACGTGGCCATGACCTCTGAGTCAACGGCTAGGATTAACAGTAAAAATAGTGATGACAGTTAAGCAAGTGGACCGAACAGTCAAATCAGTCAGAATGTGAAAGGTCATGAAAAGGCCACGTCCCACCTAACAAGGATAAAGAAACGTCGCAGAGAAATAAGTAGTCGCGGAAGACGCAAGGAAGAGAAGCATACCGGAACATGAGTCTAGTAATATCTACCGCACGCTACAAAGTCACACGCAATAGACACACTAGACTGGGAGACTTGATGACGTATAACACGTATCGCAGGCCTTCGGGCCTGGACTTTATAAGCCATACATAGGCCCAAGCTAAGCCCAGGCCAAACTGGCTACGGTCCAGAAGCAGCAAGACGTACGAAGGGTTTCCGGAAGGACACTTCTGCAGGTCAGTGGAAGTCCGCTAGGAAAACCCATATCTGCAAGTCATGATTACAAGCAGAGTCGTGCCTGACAAGGGTTCCACTTTGGCCCATCAACAGGCCCAAGCGAAATACTAGGAAAACCTAATATTTGGCTTACCTATAAAAAGGGGTACTCTGACACCCTACAAGGTACGATTCTCTCACCTCATTTTACATACACATACTCTGACATTCTCTAACAAACATGTGTACTTACTCTCACGCCAGAGTCTAATCGTGAGGTCCGTCCCTACGGTAAGACTAACGGTTTACTTTTGATTGTGCAGGAAACCCATCTCATCACTTGGTTTAGTGCAAGATCTCATCCGTTGGCCCAACCTAATAACCACTTAGATCCATCTTTTTAACCCGTGACACATTTTGTACTAACATCGGTGTAATGTTGTTTTCACGTGTCTTGAAAGGACTTATGTAGTTGTACATTCGTGTTTATGTTAAATGAAGTTAGCATTCAAGTTTTGTACATTTGAAATAGAGAGAATTGTAAAAATGGTCCTTGTGGTTTGGCCAAATTGCAGATTTGGTCCGTCAAATTTTGAAAGTGCAAAAAACATCCGTATTTTGAAGGTTTTGTTCCACTTTTGGTCCTTGGACGAATTGAAATGACTAAAATACCCCTCTGTAATTTGGCCAAACCACAAGGACCATTTTTTGCAAATTTCAGTGTGGAACTCTTTTCTATTTTATGTATTATTATTATTTATTTTTTAATTATCTATTTTATTTTATTTATTATTTTTATTTTTCTCTTATTTATTTATTATTTATTTTTTTTAAATAATTAAAAAAATATATTACTATTATTAACACAAATATATAAAAACATAACGTAACATATGAATCGGTTCGATTAGTTCGGCTAATTTTTTTTAAAATTCAAAAAAAATATTAATTTTTTTTAAAAATTTTACTATTATTAACACAAATATATAAAAACGTAACGTAACATATAAATCAATTTTATTATCCTTTACTTGGCAATCAGAATCGAAAACCGAACCGAAAACCGAATTTATATAAATATCTATGTACATAATTTTTTTAAATTTTGGTTTTCGGTTCGATTCGGTTTTCGGGTTTACCCCAAAAAAGATTTTGGTTTTCGTTTCGGTTCGGTTCCGTTTTCGGGTTGACTCAAAAAAAATTAACCGAACTAAATGAACCGAATTAACCGAACAACCCGATAACCGAACAGATCAACACCCCATACTACTTTTTAGTTAAGTAGTAATAATAACCGAATCGAATCGATTCATACGTTACGTTACGTTTTTATATATTTGTGTTAATAATAGTAATAATAAAAAAATTAAAAAAACTGAACTAACCGAACCGATTCATATGTTACGTTACGTTTTTATATATCTGTGTTAATAATAGTAGTGATAAAAAAAATTAAAAAAAGTAACTTAACTAACCGCACCGATTCATATGTCACGTTACGTTTTTATATATTTGTGTTAATAATAGTATTAACAAGCAGAAATTACCCGCGCGTTGCTGCGGGCGTTAATTTTTCGCGCGTTGTTGCGGGGCTTTTTTTTTGTTTGGGTTTATTTTTTCGGTCTCATTTTTAATAGTTCGGCGCATTTTTTCTTTCTTATTGTATTTTGTGCGGATTTATTTTTTCGGTCTCATAACATTTTTTTTTTGACCCAGGCCGCTAGAAAGTTGTAAATAGTTAAAAATAAAAGCACGTCTCGTAAAAAAAATTTTCCTTCTTATTTTTAGCGAAAGAAGTGGGTTGGTAGGGATTTAATAAAGATTTTTTTTTGGGGCCGATGAAAAGTAACCATGCGGAAAAAGGAGAAAAAAAGTTGGGCTAGATGTTGGACTAAACTAAAAAAAAAAAAAAACTACTTGGGCCGGGCCAAAGTAGAGGCCAAAAAAAAAGTTGGGCTGGATGTTGGACTAAACTTAAAAAAAAAAAAAAACACTTGGGCCGGGCCAAAGAAAAAAAAAAAAAACACTTGGGCCGGGCTAAATGAGCCCAAGGCCCAAGTCAAACACTTGACCACTGTAGATGAACAGTGGTCAAATGTTTGAGGATTGTATATATGTAGAATAAAAAAAATGAATGAATAAATATAATAAAATAAATAATTAAAAAATAAATAATAATAATAATAATAATAATAGAAAGAGAGAATATGATCCTTGTGGTTTGACCAAATTGCAGAGGGGTATTTTAATCATTTCAATTCGACGAATGACTAAAAGTGGAGCCAAACCTTTAAAATACGGATGTTTTTTGCACTTTCAAAATTCGGCGGACCAAATCTGCAATTTGACCAAACCACAAGGACCATTTTGCAATTCTCTCTTTGACATATTGGATAAGTCCAGTTTTACATAAAATGAAAAATGCAGGTTTTGTGTAGTCGTACTGCATACGGCGTAGAGACTACGGCATAAAGGTCTAACGAGCTAAAAGATATTGTTGTCTCTACGACGTAGATGTTACAACTTTATATATAAAAAATTAGGGTGTTTCATTTTATGCCAAAACATTTCTTCCGGCAACCAAATGGGTTGAAGCTCTTGTAGTAACATTCTTTCTTTATAAAACTTGTTAGGTGCCAAAGTACTTGGTGGAATATCATTAATGTTGTTTCTAATATTGAAGATGTTGATGCCTCGTTTAAAAGCTCGTTTATATTAAAGATTTCAAATGGAATGAATACTTCTTTTTGGAAAGATCCATGGTGTAGTGATGGCTCTCAGCTTATGGATCGATTCCCGAGGTTGTTTGCTTTTGAATGCTTCCAGGACTGTAAAATTAGTGAGAGATGGTGTCTCTCCAATGGTATTTGGGAAGGAAGGTGGGCCTGGAGATTCCCTCCTCGTGGTAGGGCGTTGGATGATCTCTCATCCCTTATTGCCTCTATTGGTAACTTAACCCTTTGTGATGATGCAATCGATAAATGGTCTTGGTTTCGCGATACCTCTAGAATTTTCAAAGTGAAGTCGTTGGCTAATTCTCTTCAAAATTTGCTGCTTGCTGATTCTAAGCTCAATTTTCATCACATTTGGAATTCTTGGATTCCTCATAAGGTTAACATTTGTGTATGGAGGGCCTCGCTTGATAAACTTCCTACTAGGTCTAATCTTATTTTGAGAGGTGTTAATGTATCTTCCGTTTTATGCCCGTTGTGTGATGCAGAAGTGGAATCGGTTGAGCATTGTCTCATCAAGTGCCTGTGGGTTTTGTTGGTTTGGAAAAAGATTTGGGGTTGGTAGCACCTTGATTACTCGGTATCGTTCCCTTCGTTCTCTATTCTTGATATCGCTTTGGGTAAGATTGGGAACTTTAGGTGCCCTCGGGTCAATAAAGTTCTAAATGGAGTTCTTCAGTGTGTTATTTGGGTTGTTTGGAAGTGGAGAAATAAAGTGGTAAATGCTCCTTTAGACTCAATCATAAGTGCTAAGTCTGAGGATATCTTCCCGTCTATACAACGTCTATCAAAATTATGGATTGCAGCCTGTTGTTCTTCAATTCCACTCGATTGGAGCTTTCGGATTCTTAATCCAAAGTCTGATATCATTACATCCTGATGGTTGTTTTTGGGTGTTTGTTTTTGGGGGTGTTTGGCTCTGCTAGGTTGGTTTGGTTGTTTAGCTGGGTTTGTTTTTGTTCTCTCTTGTTTCCTTTGTGTTTTAGGCCTCCTTCTCCGAGCCTTGTTTGTTAATAAAAGTTAGCCTTTCAAAAAAAAACTTGTTAGGTGTGTGAGGGAGTGCTTGAACTATCTTAATTATGTTAGTGAGGTTAACTATTTTGTTGGAATATGTCCATTGTATAAAATGTATATTTCCGGAAATGTTTTCGAGCCTAAGAGGACGCATACGTTTATATGTAGGATAATGAGTATATATATATTAATGTAATATATTTAGTGATTAACAAACGGTCGTTAAATGTTAACAAGTTTTAAATATGAGTTGGTTAAACGTTAAAGGACTCAATGGGCCAAAACCGAATAATGGAAGGCACCGGTTTGCTTTTTCCTCTCCTAGTTGGTCTCGAACTCCACTTCATGAGGAGGTGGGAGTCTTTCTTGCTCACCAAGGAACCAAGGTTATAAATAGGGACATAGGGTATTCATTATTCATAAGTTTTGAAAAACCCTAAAACCTAAATATCGTCCTTGTGTTTCCTAGTTGTTCGTCCGACTTCTCAAACCCTTTAGGGTTTCGGTTTGATTTGGTTTTGGTCGTGCGATCATACGAACACCTTTAAGGTTTCGTTTGGTGTTTGACTATCACCACAAGGTGGTGGTTTATTCGTGGGTTGATAGAATCAAGAGACGAAGAGATCGTTTGTTTATTCACTACTAGTACTAGCATACCTCGTTATTTGCTAAGAACGTATAGTGTGTGGAAGCTTAGAGGAATCATACTTTGATTCTTGGTGGTTTCGCGTGGTATTATACACACGCGTATATAGAAGACGGTGTTTACGGTTACCTTTAAACGGTGTATCGTTTCGTGCTAAAAGGTATACTTCTTCTATTCTTGTTAATTAATGTATTCTACATGTTATCTTTATTCCGCTGCGTACTCGTGTTAATTAATATGGTTAATTAGATTGTAAAACCCAACAGTGGCATCACGAGCCATCGTGTAGAATCTTTAATTACAAGGAATTAAATTGGACAACTTAGGGTGTCGTGATTAATTTTAATGCCCCTTTGGGCGTTTTGTTAAAAAGATTTGATCTTGACGGTTAATAAAATTAATTAGACGAGA
Source organism: Tanacetum coccineum (assembly GCA_026074375.1). NCBI lineage: Eukaryota > Viridiplantae > Streptophyta > Magnoliopsida > Asterales > Asteraceae > Tanacetum > Tanacetum coccineum. The sequence continues at coordinate 79,369 of BQNB010001266.1, forward strand.
TCTAGGTTGTATGCAATTTTATATATAAAACTTGATGTATTAATTGTTAATTAGTTTTATGTTTGTTAATTGTTAATGGAGATCCATGATAAAATCATGCAAATTTACCATGGATTGATATTAGATATTTAAATCTTGTTAATTTGTTAAACGGATTTGGTTTAAATATGATCAAGATACGCATAATTTTAAATATTTTCTTAATTGGTAAGATCCATGATTCAAGAATTCGGGAAGACCCTTATTATTGAATTAATGGGGCCTAAAAATAGTTAAAAGATTTATGTGCTATGTGGTATTTATTTATATAAGGCTTACGCAATCGATTATATCGATGGATGTGGCCGGAGTTTATAGGACGAAGGAGCCTTATGTGAATAAATACATGATTAAATTATTGGATAATTAGGATCATATTTAATGGTTTGCATGCCTTAATTGTTAAGTGAGTTTAAATAAATGTTATTTAGTTTAGTTGATGTTTATATGTTTTATTTTAAGTTCTTGACTTGTGAGAAAATAAAAGGGTTTTTTGGAAAACAAATATAAACATGACTAATGATTATCGAAATAAGATTTATTATGGACTATATAATGCAAAAAGTCAAAAGTGGATTCGGCTTACATCCGATATAAAATCTTCCATGATTAGACTAGCAATTTATAGTTCATAATGTGTTTCCAAAATTAAAGTTTTTTTATGAATAAAACTAGACGCTATGGACTCATGGGAAGTACGGCTCATCCACTAGAACAAACTATAAGAGAAGTTTAAGGCGGAGTGGTCAACATTCCTAAAGAATTCAGGTTTTTAATACGCTTCGCGCTGACCTGATTCTCCGCTTCTTTGTGCGTTCGATTGGAGTTACCGTGAACCATGGCATGTCACTACAGTGTTATTTTTTTTGAAAAAAGACATAACTCTTTAGATTTGGAAACACGTTGAATCGTCAATTTTAAGGTCTCACTATTTATGTATAAGATACGATGATAATAGGTGATACCGTAATAATAACTAAATTGAGTAATAGTTTTTATTAAAATCAATGATACGAAGATGTATGCATGCTTCTTCGTACATATTTGACACGTCAAATAAAATACCCTTTTCCAACTAAGTTATTGCCATCCAATTTGTAAAAACACTTGTTGATTGCTCTTTACTATGCGTGAGACGTGTGTAGATTTGCAATCACAAGGTAATTATACGCTTTTCTGTGAGACGGTGAGTGTTACATAATTACTGCTTCGAAATTGGACGACTTAGCATTGTTGTGGTTAGACCTGTTAACACGCGGCATAGATGGGATGAAACATGCTTACTAGACATTATTGTAATAAAGTAAGTCCCATATGGTTTAGGAATTGCAAAAATTGTGAATTATCAATCATTGATTACCTTTTGAATACACAATCACTAACAGATCAACTGATGTGGTGGGGGTATGTCAAGTTGGGTCCTAACCTTAGGAAATTAATTGTTTAATTAAATAAACGTGGGTAATTAATTTTCTTCAAAGAGTATTATCGAAAATACTAATTCTTGAACTTTTATGTTTTTGTAGATGGCACTACCTGTTCAAAACATAAACCATTCGGCTTTCAGGTCGATGTTTGAAAAAGAAAAACTTTCTGGTAATAATTTCAATGAATGGTTTGCTCGACTTAAGTTAGTCTTGAGAGTCGAGAAGAAAATGCATGTCATTGAACAGCCTTTACCTCCTGCTCCTGAGGCTGGTGCTGAACCTAACATTGTGGCTCAGTGGACAGCTCTATATGATGCTCATACTGAGATTGCTTGTCTTATGCTTGGGAGTATGACTCCTGAACTACATAGACAGTTTGAATTGCACTATCCGTATGACATGATTCAGGAGCTTAGATCTATGTTTGAGAAACAAGCTGGAGTGGAGAAGTTTGACTTAATCCAATCTTTCCATGCTTGCAAACAAGAGGAGGGTAAATCAGTTGCTGACTATGTCCTTAAGATGAAAGGATATGTGGAGCAACTGGAACGTCTTGGTTATATGCTACCACAGGATATCTCAGTAGGCTTAATTCTTAATGGCCTTACTAAAGATTTTGTGGGATTTGTAAGAAATTACAATATGCATAACATGGGGAAGACAATTGGTGAAATTCATGCTATGCTTATTGAGTATGAGAAGGGTTTACTCAAAAAGGCTGAAACACCACAAGTAATGATGATAGAGGTGGTAAAATTCTAGAGTAGGCAATACGAATAGGCTTAATGGAAAAAGGCAATAATAAGGTAAAGGCAAGGGAAAAGGATACGAAGGTTTATTATCCTAAGCCTACTAGCTATGCGAGCGCCTCAGCTACACGGATGTGGCTGCACCACAGTAGGAGGTAGGCGATTGAAAGCAACTGTCCTGTTTATCTTGCTGAGTTGTTGAAGAAGAGAGAGCAAGGTGGCTCTTCCAGTTCTTCAGGTATCTTCTTAATAGAACTATTGTCTTATCCCTAATAATAAACTAGTGGGGGTTTGACATTGGTTGTGGTACTAACTTTTGTATCCCCAAAACACGGGATTTTGGATTGAAAGGGAGCTGAAACAAGGATTCTTTTTACTTATCGTGGGTAATAGTGTTTCGTGCAAAAGTAGAAGCAGATTGGAAGTTTTGAGATAGTTTTACCTAATGGATTGTGATTTGTTTAGACAATGTCATTATGCACCTACTATAACTAGAGGTGTTACCCACATTGTTTTTCAGTTTCTCTGTTTGGTTGACAATGGATTCGTTTCAATTTTTTACGGATTATGGAATTCAGTTTCTAAGAATGTTATTCTTTATTATTAATGCTATTGCTTGTATGGTATGAAATTGATACTGCATGATCTTGTACACAACTGTTATTCAATTTATAAGGTTTAGCAACAAAGAGGTCAAGCGTACTTGGACTTACTTATCTATTGCTCACTACTGACTTGCTCATATAAAACAAAAAGTATTAAACAACTGCAACAAGATGGGCTATTAAAATCAACGGATGATGAATCTTTTGATAAATCCGAATCGTGTTTATCTGGCAAGATGACAAATAAACCTTTTCCTCATAGTAACGAAAGGGAAAAAGATCTTCTTGGAATAATACATACTGACGTATGTGGTCCACTTAGACATATGTTAAGATATGGTGCTAGCTACTTCATTACTTTCACGGATGATTATAGTCTTTATGGTTATGTTTATTTACTTAAGCATAAACATGAAGTCTTTGAAACATTTAAGGTGTTTAAGAATGAAGATGAAAATCAACTCGGGAAGACCATTAAGGCAATACGATCAAATTGTGGTGGCGAATACATTAGCCAAGAGTTTAAAGATTATTTAAAAGCTAATGGAATTGTTCATAGCTTGCTTACTCCACCCTACAAACACAAATACTGGAGCTGCTCGCAACGTTCTCACCTGCTACTCTCCCACTACACTGATGAGCATCATATAACATCCTGTAGCCCGCACAAATGCATAACATGCCACGAGAACTACAAACACTCACAAACTCCCTAACACTGTTATTTTGAGCTTGAAACTATAGGCAGAAATGACACTCTGTACGCTAATGTGTCACTAGAGTTCCGTCACTCGACCGACGGGACGTCACTAATGGAAATACATCACAATCATTCCCACTCGCCGCGGCTCCTGCACCCAAGTTCCATAATATTTCGCGCGCTACATTCTCTGCTATCTCGCGACATGGGCATCCCAATCTCTGCTCTCATCACGTAAGCGAGACTACAGCACATGTCCTACCCCCCTCCCCCCCCAAACAGTGAACAGCTCTCACAACAACTAATCCACCATCTCATATATATATAGAATATAATCCCTCTATCTCACAGTTTTCTCTGCATGACCAGTTTGTCAGGTGTAGTCTTCATCATAGTCTAAGGAAACACGCACCGCTGCTAATGCTCGCACAACTCACACATGCAAACGCTGTGCAGGTGTCACCTACTCGCTCGTCCTGTGTAAGTCAATCACCCCACCCTCACCCAGGATAAAGAAACATCTCTATACATATGCTCGCCGCCCCTCGTTCGCCTACAGGTCGCTCCACTGCCTGTAATTCTTTTGTTGACAACGTCTATAAGTCAAGAAAATCAGTGGCTCGGAGGGCGGTAGATCTTGAAGAAAATTCAAGTAACAGAAGATTAAACACCTTCTGAAATCACTAGCAACATTCCTCACGATGTGGAAGGGTTTTTGAAAACCACAGAGGAAGTTGTTCTAATTCTAGGTCGAAGGACTTGTCAAGCTCAAACCGCTATACTGTCTAAATGTAGAGGTGGAGGAGCTAGTTAGGGGGATCACTTTAGAGAACCGTAACTATAAATATGCTATGTTATGATTCCTAAATTCTAAAAAAGTGGGTCGATGCTATGATGCGGACATGCAATCCATGATAAACCAATATGGTAATGGTTTGGTCGATCTTCCTGTCTGGTGGGGATAGTTTTAGGGGATTGTTCTTAGTTGGTTACTCTGTAAACAACAAAGCCTATAGGGTTTATAATCTTGTAACCAAAAGAGTAGAAGTTAATCTGCATGTTAATTTTCTTGAAGAAAAACCAATGTAAATGGAGCTGGATTATAGGGATGGATGTGTTGATATTGGACTAGTCTTATGATTCTATTATGAACTTTATTCCTGTATCTTGGAGAATCAAGATTACATGCAGTATTTCAGTGGGAAACTAACAGTGCAGGTTCTTCAATTGCTTCTGAGGAAAAAGATGGGAAAGTGGAGATATTGTTCTGTGCCTTAAGCTGTTAAGATTCTGAGAAAAAGGTGAGGCATCAAAGAGCATCTTCCGCAATTCAAAGCTAGAGGAAGACCTTATCAGAACATCAAAAGAGATGGAAGGATTCCTCTACTCATCCTAGATGATTCAAGCTTTTTTTAGAATAGAGTGTGAAGAAATTGCCCTTAAAGCATTTAGGGTATGTCCTGAAAACCACATACCTAGGTACTCATCAATTAATACTGGTTGTCATGTTGTTTAATACTGGTAGGGTACTTGTTTATAATAATGGATTCCTTATTGCCAGAGCTCGAAATCTTTTCACAAGCCTGAGACTGGGAGTTTTGATGAGCATCTTATGAAGAGGAAGGTTGTTTGTGTGATAACTGACTTCAACAGTCTTCCAACAGAAATTGAAGTTAGTCCTACTCCTACACTTAGGATTCATAGTATTCACCCAAAAAGTCAAATACTTGGTGATCCTAAGTCAGCTGTGCAAACTAGGAGCAAAGTGCAGCACAAATCAGGAGCTCATGCTCTTCTCAGTCATACTCAAAAACAGCAAAGAAACAATCACAAAGATCAACAGCATTGTTTGTTTGCATGTTTTCTATCTCAAGAGGAACCTAAAAAGATTGCTGAAGCTTTACAAGATGACAGTTGGGTTCAAGCCATGCAAGAAGAACTGTTACAATTCAAGCTACAACAAGTATGGGTTCTTGTAGATCTACCTCATGGAATGAAGGTGATTGGCACCAAGTGGGTCTACAGAAATAAAAGAGATGAAAGAGGTGTGGTTGTGAGGAACAAAGCAAGATTGGTGGCCCAAGGGTACACACAGGAAGAAGGGATTGACTATGATGAGGTTTTTGCTCCTGTGGCAAGAATAGAAGCTATCAGGTTGTTTTTGGCCTTTGCCTCATTTATGGGGTTCATAGTTTACCAAATGGATGTTAAAAGTGCTTTTCTATATGGCACTATAGATGAAGAGGTTTATGTATCACAACCTCCTGGTTTTGTTGATCCTGATTCAATCTACAAAAAAGGTTATAAGCGTGGTCAAAGCTTTGTATGGATTGCATCCAAGCCCCTAGAGATTGGTATGATACTTTGGCAACATTCCTAGAGGACAGCATGGTTCAAGAGGGGCACATTGACAAGACTTTATTCATTAGAAGGAACAAAATGGATATCATGTTGGTTCGAAAGTGTATGTTGATGTATATCATGTTTTGGGTCTACAACAGTCATGGTGTGATGGTTGAAGCCTTGATTGCAAAGCAGCTTTCAAATGAAGTTCCATGGTGAACCTTACATTTTTTCTTGAGGTCTACAAGTCAGAGGGGAAATCAAAAAACAAGAGCGGAATCTTCATTATCTCAGGAAAGTATGTAGTCTTTGAGATACTCAAGAAATTTGATTTTTCTTGTGAATGTCAAAGCTGGCAATCACTCCAATGGAGAGACCGATCAGCTGTGTGCCTTTACGCAAAAAGGATGAGGATGCTTTGTGTGATGTGGATGTACACTTGTACAGACTCCATGGATAGGTTCCTTTGTACTTAACTGCTTCTAGACCTGATTTATGTACATGCAGTATGTGTTTGCTTCACGTTTGCAGGTTACTCCAAACGACTTCTCATTCTCAATGCTGTCAAGAGGATCTTTAAGTATCTCAATGGCAAATCACAATTGGGCCTATGGTATCCTAGGGAATCACCCTTTGATTTGGAAGCATTCTCTGATAGTGACTATGGTGGTTCCAACCTTGACAGGAAATCCACAACAGGTGGTTGTCAATTTCTTGGTCAACAGGACTTATCTCATGGCAATGTAGAAACTGCAATTGTGGCCACTTTCAACAACCGAAGCTGAATATTAGCTGGCTGCAAATTGCTTTGTGGACAAGTATTGTGGGGTTCAAAATCAAATGTTGGGACATGGTTTCAATTTCATGATCCAAAATCTTCTACATTGATAATGAAAGCACAATCTGGGCCCCATTTTTTGTTTGGTGAATAAACGAGTAAGTCTATCATTCTAAGAAAAACACATTGAGATTTCGTCCCACTTCATGCAGAGATTGTTGATGAGAAGAAGCTCATAAGTGTGGAAAAAAAATTTCACACAGACTTAAAATGTAGATGACTTGTTGACCAAACCCATGTTTTGATGGACACGGTTTAATTACTTGGTGGTTAAGCATTAGGTATGATCAAACCATAGCAACATTTAAGGGGAGGCCTAGATGTATAGTTTGTTAATTCTGGTAGCTAAGTAATCTTAATACTGTTAGTTAGTAATTTTTAATCCTGGTAGTTAAGTCTTATTAATAGTGGTAGTTAAAGTTGAGTTTATACTTGGTAGTTTGTTTCTTTTAATACTGGTAGTGACGATAGAGTTAAATTACGGGTAGTTAGTTTTTCATTAATTCTGTTTATACACTTTTTGCAATATGTTTTTCTTTGTTTTTAGTCTAATTTTGCAGGCATAGCATGGATGAAAGGGAGGAGTGCCAAGGTTTTTAACAGTTGTACTCAGATTTTATTCTAGGTGATAAAGAGTTTAATTTCGGGTTGATCTCTTAATTAATTACGGTTTGGACCAAATTACGTCTGGGTAGTGCATTTTGTTAATCATGGTAGGTTATTGTTAATGCTGGTTGCGGGAAATTTGACTTTTTTTGTTTTATCACTGTTTAAATGTTACCGTTAGAGATTTTTACGGCGCAATGGTCGTACACCAGAGAAGCTATATATAGATAAAGTTAGATTTCTCTTTCATACTTTTCTTTTTATTGCTATCTCCTTTTTTGCAAAGTAAAAATTTTCTTTATAACGAAAATAGTCAAGAGTTCTGTTACCAGCATCTACAATTTCAATTGCATCAAAACCCAAGTACTTTGATACGATTGTCCTATGGCTCAATTAAAATATTGTGACAAACACAATCAAGTGGGGTTTTTGCGTAAGCCTGACGAAAGCGCAGGATTTGCTGAGATAGTGGATTTTCTTCGAGGCTCCAACCTCAGGTATGCCTTAACTACTAATCCAACTATCTATGATTCCCTTATCAAACAGTTTTGGCAGACTGCAACTGCCAATACTAACGCTGATGGGACTCTAGAAATAAAGGCAACAATTGATACTATAAGGTACACAATCTCTGAGGCGTCAATTAGGGATTCACTTCAATTAGAAGACTCATGGGTAAATCACATTCTAATGTCTTACAAAGTGTAAAGAATATCTGGAAAGTGTTTTTATCATTAAAGATTTTAGGGGAAGTGGCATTTATTCTTGGAATCAAAACTAATAGAATGATAGATCGAATCGATAAATTGGAATATGGTCAAAATGCTACATGATTAAGAACTTAAAGAGATAGTAAAAAAATGGATAATTCCAAACGTGGTCATATCCCCATGCAAGAAAGACTTGACTTGAACAAATCACAAGGTGCTCAAACGCCTAAAGAGGTAAATCGCATGAAGAATGTACCTTATGCTTCGGCTGTAGGATCCATCATGTATGCGGTTAGATGCACTAGACCTGATGTTGCGTTCGCGCAAAATATGACAAGCCGATTTCAACAGAATCCAGGTGAACCTCACTGGACTGCTGTGAAAAACATTCTTAAGTATTTAAGAAATACTAAAGATATGTTCTTGGTTTATGGTGGAAATCCTAGCACAGAACTTAGAGTTGAATGCTATTGCGATGCTGGATTCGAGACTGATAGAGATGACACTAAGTCTCAGACAGGATATGTTTTCGTTTTGAATGGAGGCGCAGTGGATTGGAAGAGCTCCAAGCAAAGTACCACTGCAATGTCTGCTACAGAATCTGAATACATAGCTGCGTCAGAAGCTGCCATGGAAGCTGTTTGGATTAGGAAATTTATCTCAGGGCTTGGTATTGTACCAACGATAAATGAACCTTTGAATATGTACTGCGACAATTCAGCTGCAGTTCATTATGCTAATGAACCGGGAGTTCAGAAAGGCGCCAGACACTATCAAAGACGATATCATTATGTTCGCGAGTGTGTTGAACTGGGCGAAATAAGGATACTTAAAGTTCACACAGATAACAATCTAGCTGATCCTTTTACAAAGGCTTTATCAAATAGGAAGCTTACTCAACATGCCAGGGGCATGGGGCTTCGTCCTGCTAGTAGTTTCATGTAGATCTGTGTTTTAGTATTTGGATAAGGGATGAAAAACATTTTATTTTATGATAATGATACGTTGGTATTTTGTTATTTTATATTATAAATTGTGTCCTATATTTGCATGTTTAAATCCATAAATAATAAATGTATTATTCTAAATTAATCCGTTATCGATTAACAATATGGGAATATTGTTAAACTAAGACAATTCTGAGTGATTGGTGATATAGGAGATATTAAGGATGAGTCCACCAAACTCACATGATATTCATAAGATGAATATTGGATTTCCCCGCCACAAGAATATCACTTTATGGATCGACGTCATCAAGTGAATCTTGTACGTGATTTTATTTACATAAATCCTTAGACTTGAGATGCAAGTAGGTTTAGCATATGTGGATATTCCTTCTTGATATAGTTTAAGTTGTCCTGAATAAGGTAACTAATAAGGGCTATGTCAGAATGGTTTATGCCACATGATGACTGGACACTTGTAGTCAATATAGAATTTGTTCCTTCAAATTGTTGAAGAAGATACCACTGGGCCCCTCATAGAAATAATCAGATGTGTGTATGGCCGTACCTGAAAACTCAAGAAGATATGTCTCATTGATTTTCAGTAATCTTGATTACTTCATATACGAGAAACATAATCGTTAAATATGGAATGACATTGATCCATATCCAATTTAACAACGGTATCGGAAACAAAGGGATTGTAAATTCATAAATCATTTGTTCATGCCCTGTGAAACCACACTCAAATGTTTCTGGGAACATTGGCATGTTGCTAGACGCTTACCAATGTTATTATACTTTTATACATGTCCAAGTGGGAGCTGTTGGAATATGTCCATTATATAAAAGTATATGTCCGGAAATTATACGAGCCTAAGGGGACGCACACGTTAATACGTAAACAATGTTTAAGTAATGATTTAGCAAACAATCGTTAAATGTTAATGAGATTTAAGTATTTAAAAGTTAAAGGACTTAATACGCAAAACTAAGGAAAAGGAATTTTCGGTTTGACCCTTTTCCTTATTCTAGTCGACTGGAACATAGTTTCCTAATAGGATTAGGGGATTGATTTGAGGGCTATAAATAGAGATTGGTTTTTCATTATTTGGGAGATACCGAAAACCAAAATCAAAACCAGAAAATCATCCTTGTGTTCCCTCCTGCTCGTCGACTTCTACAAAACCCAAAAGGGTTTTCGTTTCCTCCTCTTGCCGAACGCATAAACCAAACGAACCTTAAGGGTTTTTCGGTTTTGGTATTTGTGACTACAAGGTGGTGTTTTGCTTCTATTCGTGAGTTGATTGATTCAAGAACGAAGCCAATTGTTTGCTATATCACTACTAGTACAACATACTTCATTCTTTGCTAAGAACGTATTGTGTGTGGAAGCTTAGAGGAACCATACTTTTGATTCTTGGTGGTTCCGCGTGGTATTATACACACGCGTATATAGAAGACGGTGTTTACGGTTACCTTTAAACGGTGTATCGTTTCGTGCTAAAAGGTATACATTTTCTATCCTTGTTAATTAATGTATTCTACATGTGATCTTTAATTTCCGCTTTGAGTATGTGTTATATTAATTAGTTAATTAGATCGTAAAACCTAACACAATCCTTGTCATATGGAATGCTACAGATGTCCTGGAAGAGGATACGGACTGTATTACTGCTCAAGTGAAGATGACTACAAGCTTGTAGTTGTAACAGCGTATGGCAATGCTTACATATACTCTTTGAAATATGACTCATGGAGAAAGTTAGATACGAAGCCCCCCTTGCAAGAATATTGGAGACCAGGATTTTGCTTGAACAAAAATCTCTATTTTCTGTCTCGCATTATAACTGATGGTTCAGCGAGGTTTGACACAAAACCTAAAAGGTTCCATAAGATAAATAATCCCCCTGTGCCTGATGACAAATCTTTTTGTTCTGTCTCCACCACCATTACTGTTCCAAAAGGGTCCATTCATTTATGTGCCATGTATGGTTATACCTATATCGAGCTGTGGAAGTTTATTGCAGATGGAGATATCTGGAGAAAGGTGGTAACCTATCAGCACAATCATGATATTCGTGGTTTATCTCCATTTCACTTGCTGACCAATGGAAACTTGCTCATGGATCACGTTACATACTTAGATGGAGGTCCTCGTACTTTGTCAAGATTAGATCTCAAGAGAGAAAGTATACTGGAAGAAAAAAAGCGGCATCCAAGAGCAGGGAACAAAATATAAACGCAAAGGAAATTACTCCGACTTTACAGTGGGTTGGCCTGAAAAAGTCATATACACTGAGACGTTTGTGTCACCTAATCGGTATACGAAGTAGCATATATCTATCACCATCATACTCTTTCAAAATGAAGACTAGTCTATTTGATTAACTCAAGTTCAGTTTTAATTAAAGATTTAAATAAATAAGGAGTGCCTTTTGTAACATAATGGTTTTTCCATTGCACATCTTTTATTTGCATGACTTAACTTCATCATGCCAAAAGATTTAACTAACTCTAAGATCACAACACACAGAGGCGGAGCCAGTGGGGGGCTGTCGGGTGCTCGGCCACCCCCAACCGGCCCAGCCAACCCACCTCTTAGGTTGTGTTTATGATGCAGTAGATAAATTTTATAGACCAGTGAGCTAATGGGTGGTGTTCTTTGATGGAGAAGACGACCAAAATGGGGATATGTGTTTATTTGTGGGCCAAGAAATGCTTGTTACATTGTGACCTTTTAGTTAGATGTAGAGTTGTAATATAGCCCATTCTGCATTCAATACTTTGACGAATTTAACCCTAATCTTAAATATAATGTTCAAAACCCAAATTAACAAGTTAATTTTAGGTTATGACTAGTATTGTATAATGAAATATTACGGCCCCCCTTAATCCAAAATCCTGGCTTGGTCTCTGACCACATGACAAGATTGGTAGTGAGGATTATGTAAAAGAAAATACACATTCCCTATATGATGCAGCGTGAAAGATTGTTAACGAAGAGGCAGATAAGAGTGTATTAGGCAAACGAAACATTGGCAGATTCACAGGATAATAACCGAATAGAATACCCATCCTTTGCAAGCCTTTTTCAAGAAATAAATCAAGACAATGTAAAGTTCTATTTGTTCAAAATTTATGAGTTCTGCAAATATGTTAGTGTGTGTGCACTGATGTTTGCTTGCAGAATCTAGAACACGGAATATTTTTTTGGCTTACATATTTATAAAACTTCTCCATGATATACTCATTATCATACATTCTAGAAATCGAATAAACACCAAGTTCCTTATTTATGGAAATTCAAAAATAAGAAGTCATTACAGAAAACCATTCCTTAGACAACACACTCACTGGAACACGGGATTTTTGGATCATCCGGAAGATACGATAGTATGTGGTGAACAATATAGTCAGGAAGCATTGAAATCTGATCCGTTGTATCTATCGTGTTATCCTCCATCTTCTTTTTTGACCCTAATGAGATCGAATCCCATGAATCAAACTACTGAACAAGTAATGAAAAAACTACATAATCGCTTAAAGCTTTTAATGTAAAGCAGTTGCACATCATGTCAAAAGTCATCATAAACATTACAAAAAATGTAAATTTTATATAATACAATTATAATACCCATACCATTCTTAGATCTGCTTTTAAGATATTGAGATATCTTAAGGGATCTCCAGGTTTGGGAATTCATGTTACAAAGACTTCTGGTATGTTTCTCAAAGCTTATTCAGATGCAGATTGGGCTAAGTGTGTTGTTACTAGAAAGTCTGTTACTGGATATTGTGTTTTTATTAATGATAATCTAATTTCCTGGAAGAGTAAAAAACAGAATACTATTTCAAAATCTTCTAGTGAAGCTGAGTATAGAGCTCTTGCTTCTGTCACTAGTGAAGTTATTTGGATTTTGAAAGTGTTGAAAGATTTGGGTTATAACAATCTTTTGCCTGTTTCTTTATACTGTGATAGTAAACCTGCAATTAAGATTGCAGCTAATCCAGTCTTCCATGAAAGAACTAAACATCTTGAAATTGATTTACATTTTGTGAGGGAAAAGATTTTGAAAGGGATTGTTAAAACTTTCAAAGTGGATTCTGCAAATCAAATTGCAGATATCCTGACTAAGGGACTGGATACAATTCAACATGATAAACTGGTAAAAGACTTGGGAATGATTAATCTATATCAGATATAGATTAAGGGGGGATGTTGAATTGAATAATCTATATCTGGTATGTAGTTCAGGGGCTTATTTTGTATTTGTTGTGTTTTCAGTTTATTGCTGTTATGAAGTTCAAGCTGGATGTAGCAAGTGTTGAATAGATGAAGGGTTGGTGTGTCAAGTGTGGAGAGTTGAAGTCAGTTCTTAGGAGTATAAAAGCTCCGTTTGGATGCCTGATTATTCACTTTTGCCTTCATAATTTCACACAGTTATCTCTCTCTCTTGAAAGTTCTGTAACCCTATTCTTTCAGATCATCTTGATCTAATTACTTTGTGTAAAACTATTATCAATTAGATAATAGGATCTCACATGAGTAGCGGTGGAGATCGTGTGTTGTTTAAAGATCAAGATCTTGTTCTTGTTTGTGGTTCTTGATTAATTGAGATTAATCAAGACTGAGAGTTATATACATATCGATTTTTCTTCATGGTATCAGAGCCAGGTTGCATTATCTAACTCTGTTATCAATTTTGAATCTAGGGTTTCGTGATTTTTTGGGGGTTTCTTGAATCTAAGGGTTCCGGTGATAAGTTGGTTATTCTGGTGCATTGATCTGGTGGTTAATTGGTGTTTGGAGGTGAACTCCTAATTTTCTTGAAAAATTAGGGTTTGGTGTTTGGATCTTAGATCGTGTGAATCTTTGTCCCATTTGTTTTCTTTTGTTGCCTTCAAGACTAAGTGAATCCAGAAGAAACATTAAGTGTTTCCGCTAGCATATCTTGAGATTAAATTGCTCTTGTAACACCTCTCTCTCGCTCTTATAAGCTGCGATTTGTTGCTTATGTTTTTTTTTTTTTTTCTTGCCCAATTTCTGTAGTCCATGTCTGTTCAGGGTTATACGTACTTGATGAATAAAAAAGTATAGGCGAGAATATTATACTTTTTGATTCTAGTAAGTTAGATTGAGTAATATCTTTACATTTGCACCCCAATGACTCACTGCCATGAAGACCATTGACACTATTTAGCAAAGAATGAAAATTATCAGTATTGGCTAATGCATGTTTATTGGCTTAGAAGAACGGGGAGAAATAAGAACTGGTTTATTGATGGATTCTTGAGAAGAACCAATGTTGCTGAGGTTCTGGGTAGACAATGGTGATATAGTCAATGTATGTTGTGTTAGGTTTGGATCTTGAATTCCTTATTACTCGAAGAGTTATTTCTTTGGTCACATTTTTCACTTAAAAAGAGCTAGACATGTTTTGGGAAGAATTGAAAAGAAACTTATGATAGCAAGTATATGGTTCGTTACATTTAATCTTCATCATAGAAATTCCATAACTATGAACACAGAATTGTTCAACTCTTGCTGCTTACTATCATACCTTTGAATGCTTTGTGGAAACAGTTTGATTGTTTGAGTTTGAAATTCCTAGATGCCCCATGTATGCTGCTGATGATTTTAAAAAAAATAATCACTGATGAAATTAATGCATGTTCTTGATGGGTTTGGATGAATCTTATTATGTCTATTAGGAGGTTCTATTTTGGCTAGAGACCCTCTCCTGATGTATAGGAATGCTTATGCAACATATCTAGTGAGGAAGACACGATGAGTGCGATTGCTTCTCTAGTATGGTTCAGATCCTCCGAGAGGACCTCAACTAGCTGCATTGCCTCAAATGCACCTAATCGGGTACTGTGTTTTCAAAGAGTCAATGTGGAGGTTTTTTTCATTCTAAAGTATCTTTCATCAGGCCTAATTAATTCCACTAATCCATGGGGACCCAGACCTTAAAACAATAATCAGTCTAGACAAATGTGGATTTTGGTTGTTTTTTGTGAGAATTGTGGGGTAATGAGGTCCAAACTATTGTCAGATGTTGTTAAACTAATTGGATACCCTTGGGGTACAGCATTAGTATGTGGAAAGAAAAGAAATGGTCAAAAAACTCTAAGGAAAATCAGTATTCTAACAATAGCTGTTTCTCTGGATCAATAGTTCATCTGGTTTTACAGATGACATGCTCTCTACTTCTCATCCACTCTTTATCAAGTGCTAGACATTCTGACGCTGTGAAAATGTGCAGGCCAATTGGCAGGTACAAAGTGTTTAACAATCGTACGGTGTTTAATGATAATTTTTTGGATAAGTTTTTTCTTTTCGTTCCAATGCTAATATTTATGAAAACTCCAAACTAGTTGGGGTCAAAAAATTGTTGCATTCAGGAGCTAAACACATATGACTTATGACTAGTGATAAAGGGCTTTATAATGTTCATGATATTTCTCACTTAAAAATCAAAGTTGGTCACCCTAATGGGACTGAAACATTTATATCTAAAATTGGAACTCTTAAGTTGAAACAATGGGTCTTAATCTGTATGAAGGTTATTGGTCATTCCTGAATATTGTGTATACTCCTTCATTTCTGTTCCTAAGCTTTTGCTAAAGATAATAAAAATTTTTTGTAGCTTTTGATGAAGAGTAGAATGCTAATTTGCTTAAAAAAGAATAAAAAAAAAAAAAAAAAAATATATAATTGAATCAGGATTTGAATCTAACAAATATTCTGGGATTGGTAATCAATGTAGAGGATTGTATTACTATGAAGATAGTGAGAGATGAATTGTAATAAGACAATGATAGAGTTTGTTTCTAAGTCTTGTTTATCTCACATGACTACACTGCAGGCCTTGGACGATCCTAGCAGATCCAGTTGTTAAGTTGTATAGGTATTTGAATCCTTTCTTAAAAATTGATCCATACTATAACAAACTGAATATTGTATGAAACATGTCCAGGAGGGCCAAGCAAACTATGGGAATCTTTTCCTTTGAGTGATCACACTAGTTCATTCTTTGGAAGACTTAGTTTCACTAGACTCTATTGGGATTCCATAATAGAGGTCCCCTAGTCCTGAAGTATTCAAAATTATTTTTTTAACGGTGTTGATGATTACTCTAAGGCTGTATGGGTTATGCTTAAAAAAACAAAAAAACTAAAGCTGAAGTATCTTTTCTATTTGACTTAGTTTTTTTATAACGCTGATAGAAAGATCAAATTTATAAAAGAATAAAGACTTTTAGAAGGTGATAATGGAACAGAATAATGTTAATCAACTGTCATGAAGTTTATTTGTGTTGAAAAAGAGGTATAATTATCAGACCTCTTGTGCTTATTCTCCACAACAAAATGGTAATATAGCTTGAGAAGAACAGCAGACAATTTGTTAAAATGTTGCTACAGAGAGTTTCCCTATCTGTATTTCAAGGAGTGGTATATTCCTTTGAGTTATTGACTGAGTGTGTTCTACCTTGCTGACTTATCTATTAACAGATATTCCTTTCTTCTTGTTCTAGAATGGAAAATCTCCTTTTGAGTTGATCTATAATACCAAGCAAATTTGTCCAAGTCTTAGGGTCTTTGGATGTTGTGCTTTGCTAACTGAAGTTTGTTCCTTTAATAATCATGATAAGCTGGGTAGTGAGACTCTGAGAAGATGTGTAATGCTGGTTAAATTCAAGTGTGTAAAATAGGGTTAACGTTTATTTACATTTCCTTGATAAGCATCAGTTCATATTTTCTAGGGATGTGAAGTTTTTTGAAACTGTGTTTCCATTTAAGGATTCTGTTCCTAAGGAGTCAAAATCTGAAATTGATGTTTGTCAAGATGTAAATCATTTAAATTTTTTTGACCTAGACTACCCTGAGATACCCAGTGATGATAATGAAATTTGACCTTAGCCTGAATAATGATTCTAGTAATCATAGTGATAGTAGCCACTCTCATGTTTCTGGTGAGAATGATGACATTATTGATATTCCAGATTCTGGAGTTGATGCTGATAATAATGGTCAAATCATCCACCATGAGAGACAGGTACCACACTTGAAGAAAAATACATCCTCTGAGGGGAATTGAGGATTTAAATGCCAATTGACCCAATTCTTAGTGTAATCAAAATTTAAGAAGATCCTCTAGGGTGTCTGTTTTTCCTAGAAATTACAATGATTTTGTTGTTGAGTCCAAAGTTAAGTATGGTCTGGAAAAGTTTGTTGGATATGCTAATCTTGATGATGAAAATTTGTGTTTTGTTACTGAATTAAACAAAAGTCATGAGCCTAAGACTTTTCTTGAGGCTTCTAGATATCCTCATTGGGCTGATGCTATGAATAAAGAAATGGAAGCCTTGCTTAGAAATGATACTTGGGAGTTAGTTGATTTACCTAAAGATAGAAAGGCTATAAGTAGCAGTGGTTGTGTAAAAATAAATACAAGTCTAAAGGGTGAAATTGAGAGTTATAAAGCTGAGACTTGTTTGCTTTAGGAATGTAAATCAAAGAGAAGGAATAGAATATGAGGAAACATTTTCTCCTGTTGTTATAGATGGATACTGTCCAATGCTGATGAATATAATCTGTGTTTGGAATGATTGGCCAATGTTTCAACTTGATATTGATAATGCTTTCTTGTATGGTGATCTTGATGAGACTGTTTACATGAAACCTCCTCAAGGTTATTATGATACTGAGTGCAATAAAGTTTGTAGACTTAAGAAGTCTTTGTATGGATTAAAGCAGGCTCCTAGACAGTGGAATGCCAAGTTAACAGGTGCTTTAATTGAAAATGGTTTTAATCAGAGTAAATCTGATTATTCCTTATTTACTAAGTCTGATAATGGTGTGTTTCTTGTTTTGCTTGTTTATGTTGATGATATCATTATCACTGGGAATAATTCCTCTGAAATTGATAAATTCAAAGAGTTCTTAAGAACCAAATTTATGATTAAAGATCTGGGAAATCTTAAATACTTTCTTGGAATTGAGGTTATCAATACTGATAAAGGAATTTGTCTTAATCAGAGAAAATATGTTCTTGATTTGTTGAGTGATTATGGTATGTTAGCATGCAAGCCTGCTAGAACTCCTATGATTTCCAAATTGTCTGTATCTAATGAAGAGTCTGAATCTGATCCCTTACTTGATAATGTTGTTGATTATCAGAAACTTATGGGTAAACTGATTTATCTAACTAACACAAGGCCAGATATTTCTTATGCTGTTCATTGTTTAAGTCAGTTTATGCATGCTCCTTTGAAGTCTCATCTTAGATCTGCTTTTAAGATATTGAGATATCTTAAGGGATCTCCAGGTTTGGGAATACATGTTACAAAGACTTCTGGTATGTTTCTCAAAGCTTATTCAGATGCAGATTGGGCTAAGTGTGTTGTTACTAGAAAGTCTGTTACTGGATATTGTGTTTTTATTAATGATAATCTAATTTCCTGGAAGAGTAAAAAACAGAATACTATTTCAAAATCTTCTAGTGAAGCTGAGTATAGAGCTCTTGCTTCTGTCACTAGTGAAGTTATTTGGATTTTGAAAGTGTTGAAAGATTTGGGTTATAACAATCTTTTGCCTGTTTCTTTATACTGTGATAGTAAACCTGCAATTAAGATTGCAGCTAATCCAGTCTTCCATGAAAGAACTAAACATCTTGAAATTGATTTACATTTTGTGAGGGAAAAGATTTTGAAAGGGATTGTTAAAACTTTCAAAGTGGATTCTGCAAATCAAATTGCAGATATCCTGACTAAGGGACTGGATACAATTCAACATGATAAACTGGTAAAAGACTTGGGATGATTAATCTATATCAATATAATTAAGGGGAAGTGAATTGAATAATCTATATCTCGATAGTAGTTCAGGGTCTTATTTTGTATTTGTTGTGTGGTTCATTTTATGGCTGAGTTATAAGTCAAGCTGGATGTTAGCAAGTGTTGAATGATAAGGGTTGGTGGTCAAGTGTGAAGTTGAAGCATTCTTAAGTATATAAAAGCTCCGTTTGGATGCCTGATTATTCACTTTTGCCTTCATAATTTCTCTCAGTTATCTCTCTCTCTTGAAAGTTCTGTAACCCTATTCTTTCAGATCATCTTGATCTAATTACTTTGGGTAAAACTATTATCAAATAGATAATAGATCTCACTTAGTAGCAGTGTAGAACGTTTTTTTTAAAGATCAAATCTTTCTTTTTGTGGTTCTTGATTTAATTGAAATTAATCAAAGACCTGAGAGTTATATACATATCGATTTTTCTTCACAAACATAAAAGATGAAATTAACGTATCTGATCCAAATATTCATAACGATATATCCAATTACTGAGGAGGACACGAACTGCAACACTTCTTTAACATCAAGTTAATGGCGTTCATCTTTCATTGCCACTCCCTGTCTCGAGCTTCTTCACGAGCATTCACCCCATCACCAGTCATTACAAACACTATACCGACATCCTTTAGCAGCCTCACTATCTCTAGCTTGTGACGGGTACAGGCTCCGTAAACGAGTCCCTTTTTAGACTATTGCGTCATGGAATGTCCATAAATTGTCTTTATGTCATGCTTTTTGAGCTGATGTCCTCATCTTGTTGAAACACACCAATCTCACAGAAACTTGCTTCTGTTGTATTCTTGTTATATCCTGTTATTACCATTCTTGAATTCTAGCAGATCTGCAGTAGTTTTGTTATATCATGTTATAACCATTATTGTTATAGATGTAGGTCACTGAGGTACATACGGAAACGCGAGATGTATTACCTTTACATGTAGCCACTTTTTCCCAGAATTTGAGAGCATGATAACCCCCATGGATTTCCTATCGCCGTCAGATTCAAGAGTGATAATCATGTGCCCAGTTCCAACCAACGCTTGACATAAGTTCTATTATCGACTTTTGAAGAAGTATACCAAGACATCTATAAAAGATAAACATATCAATAAGCCACTTACGACAAAATAAAATATAGTAATTCAATGAAATTAAAAGTTACAAAATCATATTAGCAAATAATACCTGTTAAGTAGGGCAGAATATTGGCAATCAGAAAGCAAATCCTACAAAAATTATCCAATCGGTGTCTTGGACTACATCCAATGTTTCAGCCATAAACTGTAACAAGAAAACGATGATTTGGTTTTCTCCATCGATTAACACTAGCTTAATACGTGTTGCCTCCTTTCTGTTTATAATATCTAATAGCTGGTGAATGAACAACAATGTTAAAGGTACCAAATTTGACCCATTTTCTAAGTGGGTCGTTTCGAGTTATGTTTTTTACTCTAGTTGACAACAGGTAAAAAGTGTTTTAGGTCAATCCAAGGGAACCCAATCCTTTTTTGTTTGTTCAAAAAACCTCCTCCATTAGTACCTGCACCTGTTTATACCCATTACCCAACCCGGCGCTGTTTCTGTGTAGACACCTCTAAATTGTGGCTATGTTGTCATATAAGTGCATGAGAAGTTTTTCTTACAGAGTTTTTTGGTCTAGCTTGCAGAGTCGTGGACAGAGATACTGTTAGATTGTCTCCAAAATCGGATACCTGGGTAGAATTATAAGTGTTAGCATTCTGTCATAATCCATAAGGTGTGAACGAAGGTTTAATGCTCACACGTTTGTGCTAGTATAAGTGTGATGGTAAGCTTGCTGCTTTTTTTGTTTCTCCTATAAAAGTCTTCATTAGTTAAGAGGACATAAAATTAATGTAAAAACTCCAGAACATATACCTCGGTTAATCTGTTAACTTACAGAAGCTGTTAACTTAGCTCTGCGCTTAATGAACTGCTGCAGTCAGATAATACAAGTGCTTCAACCTCTGATTTTGTAAGATCTACCGCAATGGACAAGTTGCATGTATGGAAAGCAGACATTCCAAGAACACTTGAAATAACTGAATCTGAAATCGATTCACTTAAAAACGAATTGAAGTTGTTGATTCCTGATGTTGGAGGATCATGTCCTTCTCCGGCTGCTACATGCTCTTTTCCAACCGATTCGAGTGGTAAGAATACGGAGGAACACTCTGGACCTACTGAGAAGGCTGATGAGTACGAGGCAAAGGTGTGGAAGTACTCAAACAAGTTAAACTAAGAATATTACAAAGCATGGAATTTATCTACAAACTCATGATAATAAATACACAATAAGCAGGTACCAGGCAAAGGTGCGAGATATTAATAGTCTTCAAAATAGGTATTGAGATCAACCTGGCTGACATATGCAGATACACATTTTTCATTTTCTTTCTGATATATAAAATGTTCGATCACACGGGCATAGATGTATATATTCAAGATTTGTTATTTCAGACTAGTGATAAGTCTAGTGTCAAACGCTCGGGAACATATTGTCTACTTTAGATCTGTTTGTCCTCAAATATAATAGTTCTTCTATCTCCTTAGCTAATACAACAATTAAGCTTTAGTATTCAGCTAGGGTATACTGAGTGTCACTGGGATAGATTGTTGCTTCTCCCAAGGCAGGCAACATTTTGTATGCTATTTCCGATTATGTGTTGGGTTCTATCATATCTTGTTATTATGCAGATATAAGAAACATGATGAGTTCATGCAATACATATTAAATATTATAGTAAAAATTCCACTGTACTTGCATTTCATTCTCCTTCAGTTGGCTCAGGCTATCATCCTGTTGTTCCTCCAGCTTATTAGTAAGTTAGAATTGAAATGGCTAAACAGAGTAAATAATCACATTAAAGTTACTAAGTTAGAATTAAAAAAGTACATATGAAGGATCGAAAGTAGATTCATCGAATAACATGTTATTAGTGAAATTAACTGACCTGAATCTCTTTCAGAGAGAACTATTTGATAACTCGTGGTGAACTCCAAAAATTCCATTTCCATTTCATTTTCCATTGTCACTTTAATTTCTTCTTTAAGTTCTTCATACACTTCCATAGGCACTTGACAACCAACAATGTAAATTAACAAATTCATCCAATCTTAGGTTGCTAAGTCAAGCCCTAATTATCTAGTGACCTAAATAAAAATAAAATAGATTATCTAATACGGAGTAACACTTAAGCCGCCCCTATCAGGGCCGTCCCGGGGATTTAGGGAGTAACTAAAAAGAGGCCCTCTTCTAAGAAAAGATAAATTACGTTGCAACTACATGGTAAGTATGACGCAATCAAATAAAACCCTAACAGATTGAAAATCTCAATTCAAAACTCAAAATAAACAAGGTTGAAGTGTTACCTTGCAATAGCCTAAAGAATGAAGAATGATGATCCTTGTTTGTAGGACTTAAGTTCGTATACAGAGGCTAAAAATCTGGAATATTAATCCAGTAATACTAATCATAGTCTATATATGCTAACAGAGTAACAGTTATGTACATAAAAGAGATATTTTACATGTAAGTATACGCTGAGTTCACCGGCAGAGCTACAAAGAGACTAGAGGGGGTTGTGGTCCTCCGACAACCTTGTCTCATCATGTACCCATTGCTTTGACATGTGACATGGGTCCTTTCCATGACTTTTGAGAAAACAATTTGATACTTTTATACTATATACTATATAGTTGTTATACTATAGTACAGAGACATTCAAGTTTTGTTTTATCAACCTCGTATAGATACTCATTTGGAATATGTTAAAATTCTTTCAACTGATAGAAATCCAAATTAAAACCAAGAAAAGAAGAACCTTTCTTCAACTGATAACTAAATGAAGTTCCTTGCATTGTGGCCTAATCTATAAAAACAAATACACTTTATAGCTAGTCACTTGTACTAAAACAAGAAAAGAAGAACATTTAAAATAAGCAAGCATAATTGAGTACCTTTAGATACTCATTCTTTGAGGTGCCATTTTCGTTTAAACATACATTTACAATTAGCTTTCAACGCATCATCAACCATTGAGAGAAAGTGGGGTGGCTATCTTATCAATGTCAGAAGCTAATATTGTCATTGAGTATTAGAAATTATCACCAAGCACGACGATCATACTTAAATGTGTCTCGTTTTTTTGTTAAAACATGTCGAGTTTGGCTATATGTGATCCACATCGGCTCAAACGAGCAAGCAAAAAACATGTCAAACGGTTTCAAAGTCATGCGAATTAGCAACCTTGTGACCGATCACAACCATTTATATACATATGAAACAACCCTTAAGGCCATAAAATTATGCAACTTATTCACTTTAAAACCTCAACAAAACAAGCTATCATACCTCTTGTAACAAATACATGTAATATTGAAAATTAATCATGTAATGAGAGTTAATACATGTATTGAGAAAAATTGCATCAGAAATGATGTTACAAGTTTATGTACATTTAACATGTCCCTAAATTCAAAAATCACCAAAACAATAAATTGACCCATGAACATCTCAAATTGGTTATAAGGAGATATAATGGACTTGAACCAGGATCAATGATGGTGGATGGTGCGGGTTGTAGGAATTTAACAATCACATAACCATTATGACCACGAGTATCGCAGCGGAATGGATCTACATATGACATGATAATTAACACACATAATAAGTAAATTAGATTTCATACCTTTGTTGAATGACCAAGCAATCAAACAAGAATGAATCAAATGAAACTAGTGACTAAGATGTCACCTCTACGAGTGCTCACACAAACACGTCAACCAAGTGCGCCCGGAATGCTAGCCTTGCTTCACGTGTATCCCAACAACACTTGTATACAATCACAACCTGAATCAAGTACCAAATACCACCCTTGTGTTTTGTACCGAAAATCAGGAAGATAGATCTAGGGTTTGTGTCAAATTCGGTTCAACCGAATTTCACCAAAGTGAACCGAAAACCACAAAACCAAAACCCTAATTCTTCTCTTTCACTTGTCACACCTGAGAACCGGTTAAACCAAAATCCTACAGCTGCTGGATGACTTATGGGATCAGATCACACTTGGTTATGCCTCTTGAATGTCACCGAAATCAAACAGCCAACAATAGGAAGAACCGAAAATCAAGAACCCTAATTTAGGGCTTGATGTATTCGGCAGATAAGAAAGGGAATTGAGGAGAGTAATTTCTGTGTTTCCTTTGTTGTTGTGTCGTCCAAATGAGCTAGCATGAGGGAGGCTTTATAGCCTCCAAAAACCCACTCATGATAAGAATAAAAGACTTCATCTTTAAGTCTTATCACGACTCTCCTTTCTTCTTATCTCCAAATAATGAACCGAGACACATTCTAGAATCATCTTATGGCTAGCTACTCTCATTAAGACAGCCATAGTGTGCTTGTCCAATCGAATTTGGTCCTTTGGTTTACTTTATAAATGTACGTGAGGTTTAAAACGCACTCTAAGTGTTTAACGTGTGTGCCTCCAATAGGCTCACACATTTCTAGTCGTACACGGCTAATCCGACTACCATAACCCAACAGCTCCCACTTAGGAGTTGGAGTAGCAGACTGCCCATATACTTAATGACGAAAATGTCTGGCAACACTCACATTCTTTGTTTAAACTAGAAATGTCTGAGATGGAGTTTCAAAAACATTCTCAGTAGCATGGTTATTTATCTCTTGCTATAATCATCCCTTTGTTCAAATACCGTTAAACCATGGATATGGATCCTAACTCATTCCATATAGTTTAACCATTTAGATTCTCGTTATAGAACTTAATACAGATATACCAAATGTAATCAAGAATCATCTTGCATTACCCTTTGGGTTTGGCCAAACAATTATCTGATTAATTCTGGAGAGGCGCCAATGGTATCATTCTGCACATCAAGTGGAGAAACAAATTCTTTGTTGAATACAAGTGTTGTGAATGCTGCTTCACATCACTTCCAATAATAGCCGTTATAAGTACCATTTTTAGGTTAGAGTTTGACTTAGAATTAAAAAGTGATATCCACACATACCAGAACTTGTTTGTATTCTCAAGTCTAAGGATGACTTAACTAACCATATTCGAAACTTTACTTATGACAACGGATCCAAAAGTACATATTCGAAGGTTGAGGTATCCAATATGCATCCCTTGTAAATAACATATGAGTTTGCTGGGAATGATCCATATATTCAAAGAATATAACCAACACTCACATTTGCCTTATGTAACAATACTCCCATATTGTTAGCCGACAATGGACATATTTAGAATGATAAATCATTCATGGATTAAACATGCAAATATAGGATAATAATTATTATATGAGAGAAAAACAAATACTAAGTATCTTTATTCATTAGAAAATAAAATTGTCATACAATCCCAATTATCCAAACACTAATTAAACATAGATTTACATGAGACTACTAGCTGGAAGCATTCCAATATTCTTAGTATGTTCTGAATGCTTTAGAAAGGCTAATGCTTTAGTAAAAAGATCAGCTAAGTTGTCATCTGTGTGAACTTTTTCTAACTTTATGTCGCCGTATTCAATAACTTCACGAAGGTAGTGAACCTTGGCATGAAAATGTCTAGAACCTTTAGTGAGTCCTGATTCATTAGCTATAGTGATTGCTCCAGTATTATCACAATACATATTTATGGGTTCTTCAATTGTGAGAACAACACCCACCCCAGAAATGAATTTTTAAACCTAAACGGCTTCCTTAGAAGCATCATAAGTAGCAATATACTCAGCTTCTGCAGATGAAGTTATGAAAATGCTTTGCTTTGTACTCTTACAGTCAACAACACCTCCATTTAAAACGAATACATATCCGGTCTGAGACTTGGGGTCATCAGCATCCGTCACATATCTAGCATCAGTGTATCAAGAAACCCTGAGCTCTCGTTTTATATCACCTTCGTAAACAAAAAACATATCCTTAGTATTCCTGAGATACTTCAAAATGTTCTTCACAGTAGTCCAGTGAATATCACCTGGATTATGTTTAAATTGGCTTGTCATGTTCTGAGCGAACGTAACATCAGGGCGATTACATCTCACAACATACATAATGGAACCCACAGCCGAGGCATATGGCACATTTTGCATGTACTTCAATTCAGCACGTGTTGAAGCACCTTGTGATTTACTCAGTCTTAGCTTTTCTTGCATGGGGATACTTCTACGTTTGGAATTCTCCATGTGAAGTCTCTTTAAGATTTTCTCCATATATAAGCACTTTGACACAAACCAATCAACCACCGTGATCTATCTCTATAGATCTTGATTTCAAGAATATATGTCGCTTCACCTAAATCTTTCATAGCAAAACACCTTCTAATGTAGGATTTTACATCTTGTAACATTGGAATGTTGTTTCCCATGATCAATATGTCATGGACATACAAGATTAAGAAAGTGACATTACTCTCACAAGCTTTTAGATATACACATGGCTCATCACGATTTTGAGTGAAACCAAATTTCTTTATTTCTTCATTAAATCGTTTATTCCATTGCCTTGATGCTTGCTTAAGTCCATAAATGAAACATTTCAGCTTGCATACTCGGTCTGGATATTTTTGATTGACAAAACCTTCAGGTTGCTCCATATACACCTCTTCTGAGAGATGTCCATTGAGGAAGGCAGTTTTAACATCCATTTGCCAAATCTCATAGTCATAATACGCGGCTATGGCTATAAGAATCCTAATAGCTCTAATGTCTGCAACAACCCTGTAGGTTTGAGTGAAGCCCTTCGCTACAAGACGAGCTTTAAAGGTGTGTACATCTCCATCCATATCGGTCTTCTTTTTGAAGAGCCACTTGCTACCAACGGTTTTGCCGTCAGGAGGAAGATCAACTAAGTCCCAAACTTTGTTGTCTTTCATGGATTGCATTTCCACATTCATAGCATCAATCCATTTTTCAGACTCAGGGTCTAATAATGCAGCTTTATAGTTAGCGGGTTCACCAAGATTCCATAACTCATGCTACTCAGCATCGACGTATAAGCACATACGATCCGGGGCATGTCGTGTCCTTATGGACCTACAAATGGGAATGTTATCACTTTGAGGATCATCTATTTCTAGATCATCCTCTTCATGATTTAAGCTAGTGTCAATAGAAGGATGCGTATCTTCTTCTTAAATAATTTCAAGATCATCTAAACTCCCACTTGCTTCTTGAGTTATAAGACTAGTCTTTAGGAATTCAGTATTCCAAGCAACAAGTACTTTGTTCTCGGGTGGGTAGTAGAAAGAATAAACCATTGTTTCCTTTGGGTATCCTATAAAGATACACTTAATAGATCTGGGTTCTAACTTGTCAGGCTGGTAAGAGTATCTCGCTTAACAAGTGCCTCACAACCCCATACTTTTAAGTAAGACAGCTTAGGGGCTTGCCCATGCCATACTTTGTATGGTGTCTTTTCAACCTTTTTAGTTGGAACCATATTGAATATGTGTGCAGTAGTCTCAAGGGCATAACCCAAAAGGACTTTGGAAAAGTTGTTTGACTCATCATGGAGCGAACCATATCTAGTAGGGTTCTATTTCTCCTCTATGACACACCATTATGTTGTGGCATGTAAGAAAGAGTACGATGGGCAATTGTCCCATGCTCCTTAAGATGATCCAAAAACTCTTGACTCATATACTCGACCCCACGATCAGAACATAGCGATTTTATGGTCTTACCGAGTTGATTTTCTACTTCCTTTTGAAATACTTTGAAAGTTTCAAACACTTCATGTTTATGCTTTAACAAGTAAACATAAACATAACAACTAAAGTCTTCAGTAAAAGTGACGAAGTAGCTTACTCCTTGTCTTGACAAGGTTCTAAATGGGCTACATACATCAGTGTGTATTAGTCCAAATAGATCTTTGGCCATTTCCACTTGATGTGTATAAGGTTTTCATTCCATCTTTCTAGACATACAAGAGACACATTTTTCAAATGCCCTAAGGTCAGTTGAATCAAGAAGTCCATCATGTTGCAACTTCTCAATGCGTTTCCTGCTAATGTGTCCAAGACGACAGTGCCACAAGAGATCAGAGTTCAAGTTTAACTTGGCTCTTTTGCTTACAGCATACATAGAACTATCATTTGTATAAGAATCAGACAAATCAATTTCAAAAATACCATCCCTTGGGATAACACTAAAATAAACGATATTATTCCTAGAAACTAAAATTGTATTATCCACGAAGCGGTTAACAAAACCATCTTCATACAAATGGTAAACATAAATTATTCCTCTAGTAATAGAGGGAGCATAGTGACAATTGTTTAATACAATAACTGATCCGCTAGGGAGACACAGATGAAAAGATCTAATTTCTTCAACGGCTGTACGCTGACCATTACCCACGTACAAACTTAAAGCTCCTGGCTTCAGCTTCCTACTTCCCCTCAGATCCTGAGTTGTATTACAGATGTTAGTGCCACAACCAATGTCATAAACCCAAGATTTACTAGGAAAGGTATAGAGTTCTATAGTGAAGATACTTGAATCGCTAGCTCCATAAGATAGCTTCTTGTTCTTCAGCAACTCGGCTAAATACTAAGGACAGTTCCTCTTCCAATGGCCTGTATCACCGCATTGATGACAGACTGAGTCCTTTGCAGGGTTTTCCCTTTTAGGTGGAGGGGTAATCTTGGGCTTGGGAACATAAGGAAGCTTATTTTTCCCTTTCCCCTGATTTTGGCCCCTAGCAGCCAATTGCGGTTCTTTTGCTTATTGTTCTTTTTTTGGACCTTTCCTGCTCGAATTACATAAACTGCAGGATCTTTCTTGGCCAAAGTTTGCTCATGTAGCTTCAGCATAGCATGCGACTTATTAACCGTCTTTCCCATACTGTGCATATTGTAATTCTGCACAAAACTGTCAAACTCCTTGCGAAGAAAGATCAAAATGAGACTCACTCTAAGGTTAAGAGACATGGGGTGGCCTAGGCGCTCAAGATTGTCTATATAGCTTTTCATTTTGAGAACGTAAGAGCTTACAGACTGCCCTTCTTCCTGTTTGTAAGAGTGAAAATCTCTTATAGTCTGAAGGAGCTACTGCTCTACTTGTTGAGCAAACAAAGTTTTTAACTCGTGCAACATCTCATAAGCACCAAGGTTTTCTAGATTTCATTGGATATCTGATTCCATGGTTATGAGCATGAGTCCAGCAATCTCTTTTGATCCTTTAACCCATGCAGCATGAGCTGCAAGAGCATCTAGAGCAACTTGCTGACCAGATTGAGCTGGGACAGGAGCAGGAGGAATTGGCTGCTCTAGGTAATCCAACTTATCCTCAACTGATAGTACAATCCTAAGTTATCTGTACCAGTCAATAAAGTTGGGTCTAGTTAATTTCTGTTTCTCGAAGAAACCCCTGAAAACCGAAGTGTTAACAACCGAGGTAGTCATCTACAATCAGAAAAAGTTCAAATAATTGTTATTATCGATAATTAAATTCTTAAAAGAATTAACTACCCAATTAATTATTAATAAGACTAAGATCCAATTTGACCTCCCACTTATTATCGGAGGTTTGACCAACGTGTAAACAAGTGAGGCTAGAGGAAAGCGACGAGAATTAATTGCATAAAATGCAACTCTTAGATTTATGAGACTTATAACATTAGTAAATCTTATAGTAATGTCAAATGCATATTTTGTCTCATCTTATGCCTCGAGTCCGAGGTCTGACCAGGTAACTCGATTTAAGTTGACCAAAAAAGAAAGTTCAAAAATTGACATAGATCTGACCTATGAAAAAATTCGTCATGGGTTGGAAAGGCCCCGAGGTCTGGCCAAAGAGGTCAAACCAAGTGCATGTGTTCTTAATTTGGGCTGGCATAGACTTAAAACTTCACATAGGGGTATACACATAAATGTGTCAAAAGCGTGTTCAAAGAGACATGCAAAACAACTTTGTAGCACTTACTTTTTAAAACTTTTATAAATGACATTGTAGTAATACATGGGTTCTCGGTAACTCTAATCGAACGCACAAAGAAGCGGAGAACCAGGTCAGCGCGAAGCATATTAAAAACCTGAATTCTTTAAGAATGTCCGCCTTAAACTTCTCTTAGAGTTTGTTCTAGTGGATGAGCCGTACTTCCTCATAATTCATAATGTCCAGTTTTTAATCAAGAAATCAAGTTTCATAGTTTAGTGTCATATTAATTTTCTCAAAAATATAGTTTCCACGAAACAAATATCAAGGTCACAATGAACATGTATTAGGCGTGTAATTAATAGACCAATTTTAATACCATCTTTCTCTCTAAGTATTAGTCCATATTGCATACATTTTAGGCGTGTACATAAGTAATCAAGTAATCAATTATGCACATAAGAAGACCAATACAAAAGATGACATTAATTGAACATGTAAACATGTAATATTCGAGTTCTCTTGCGAGTCTTCCCCAAATGAAGAACCATAAGACCCTCACTAGGTTTTCATCTTTGTGCCTAGATCGCCCCATGCATCACAAGAAGTGATTGAGTGGGTCTTATAGCCGGAAGAAAGAAACAACCATCAAACTACATACTTAAAAGATCTAGTTTCCAAAATACACAAAATTTTATCACCATAAATAAAAACAAGGTCTTTTAACTAAATATTGTGATTTTCCTTCAAATAATCATAATTAAAAAGGAAACAAGTGTACCAAATTAACACATTAATATACAATCCTTTTTAACCTATATTAACTTTTAACATCATCAAGATCTAGATCTAACAAATTTTATTTAATTTATGGCAAGGATTTGCATATCATTGCCATATTTGCTAGAAACAACAATAAATAAAATAAAACACAGCACTCAAGCATGAGAATTATATCTAGGCGTGT
The DNA here is from genome assembly GCA_026074375.1 of Tanacetum coccineum. Classification (NCBI taxonomy): domain Eukaryota; kingdom Viridiplantae; phylum Streptophyta; class Magnoliopsida; order Asterales; family Asteraceae; genus Tanacetum; species Tanacetum coccineum. The sequence goes on from BQNB010001266.1 coordinate 110,087, forward strand.
TCATACAAGACATGAGAAATTTATCATAGTGTGCTTGTCCAATCGAATTTGGTCCTTTGGTTTACTTTAGAAACGTACGTGAAGTTTAAAACGCACTCTAAGTGTTTAACGTGTGTGCCCAATAGGCTCACACATTTCTAGTCGTACACGGCTAATCCAACCACCATAACCCAACACGGGTTAGTGTATAAAAGTAATCATGCGAAGTTTGAAACCAGATTTAACTCAGCGAAACATTTTTTTTATACAATAACCGTAATTTCCAATGTGCCTGAATTTGGAGAGCTTTGATTATGCTCTGTATGTTTTCTCCAAAAATAACTTATTTTATGATAAAACCTTGATGAACCTTTTGGTTTGCTCAATAATTCAAATATAATCCCATACTCCTATTATAAGGAGATATATATACAAAAATTAAGTAATGATAAAGAGACCTAATTTATATGACTAAATTTATGTCTAAACAATTTATCATGTGAAATGTATATTCTTTTTCATAATCATCACCACCAATCTTGTTATGTGTCGTGATCTTAGAGATATTTATATCTCTAGGCATGAAGTTTAGTCATGCAAATCATTTTTCTTTACATTTATATGATTACACGAATAAAAGATGTGCAATATAATGGAAAAAAATTTATGTTTCAAAAAGGTATTTATTTAAATCATAAATGATTACAAACTGAACTTGAGCTAATCAAACAGACTAGTTTTCATTTTTTATTGGCTAGACTTGTAGAAAAAAACATGTTTGTTTTCCCACACGGAAACGAACAAATAGAAGGATGATTAATCATTTTGAAAGAGTATGATGGTGATAGATATATGCTACTTCATATACCGGTTAGGTGACACAAACATCTCTGTGTATATGACTTCTTCAGGGTAACCCACTGTAAAGTCAGAGTAATACAACAATTTGTATTCATCATGGTAATTTCCTTTGCTTTTATTTTTGCCTTTCTTGTGGCCGTCTTTTTTGTCTTTAGTAAACTTTTTCTTGATGATATCTACTCGAAAAATATGATTACCTCCACCTCTGTAATCTATCATGAGCAAGTTTCCGTTGCTCATCAAGTGCAATGGACACAAACCACGAATATCATAATATACTTCCACAGCTCGATCATGTAGTCGTACATGGCACAATAATGAATGGACCCTTTTTCAAGAGTAATGGAGGTTGCACCCTTATGAGGAGACACAGGGGGGGTTTTGATCTTATGAAACCTCTTAGCTTTTGTGTCAAACCTCATTGAACCTTCAGTTATAATGTCAGACAGAAAATAGAGATTTTTGTTAAAGAAAAAACCAGGACTCCAAAAATCTTGAAAGGGGGGCTTCGTGTCTAATGAGTCAGATTTCAAAGAGTATATGTAAACCTTTCCCGAATCTGTTACGACTAGAAGCTTGTAGTCGTCTTCACCTGAGGTGTAATACAATCCGTATCCAGAATCTATGTAGCATTCCATGTGATCAGGATTGGATGGTCTAGACAATCTCTTATACTCAGTTGTCACAGGATTCCACATAATAATATCAAATTCTGTAGGTACATTATTTTTTCTTTCGGGTACATTCTTTTCTATGCGTAAACATACCAGCCCATGATAAGATGTTAGTATACGCATGTAACGCATATATTGAGGAGGACGGGCTGCGAGTTGTGGTAAAGGGCGGCTGCAGGGAGCATTATCAGGCGGCGATTCACAGTCGATGGTGTAGAACGTTGCTGCTTCTTCAGAAAGAAATAAAATGTTTTGGTCTTCTAGATGGTTGCGGTCGTTGTGCATCTCTTTGAACGTGTCTGATGTTAGGAACGAGTTCCATTGTTTGGAGACACACTTAAAACGGACTGCAGATTTTGTTGGAACCCACGTGATAATCTGAAACAAAATTACGTCTTGTGGAAGAGAAACCACCATGGTTTTCTAGTCTGCGTCATACAACGTTTCCTGATTAGAATTGTGACATACATAACATCATAACTTAAAGTATATTTTAGACAAGCATTTCAATCATCAGATTTAAAAAGCAGAGATCCCTACATGTTTGTAACAGTAATAAATTCATACTAGTTTGTAACACAATATAACGACAATAATGTCACATGCAGCAGCAGACCGTAAGTTAAACCACACAAAGTATGAGCACAGAACTACATAAGCATAACTCGAAACCAATAGGAAGACTGTATTAACACATAGTTTAATACTTTTAATAATTGAAAAACTGAAAATTTATGAAAGTGAAGTATCAGTGCTTTTGTTATATTAAAAGAAAGCAAACTCATACATTTAAAAGATACATTCTCACACACTCGCAAAACAATAAACTTACCTTACAAGACTAGAACTGATTACAAACACTTACATTGAATATATAAACCTTACCCGACTTTGTACATATATACGGGTACTATATATAAATATATTGATCAAAACAAAACTTACTTGCCAATAAACTTACTTATGCTATTTCATGAATGCACATAACTAACTTTGTATTTGTCCAGCCATGGAAGTCAGTATGGGAACACTTATCCGACATTATCAAAATGTTGGGTTTTATAATCTAATTAACAAATAATTAACACGAGTACGCAGCGGAATAAATGATCACGTGTAGAACACAATAATTAACAAGATAGAAAATATGTACCTTTTAGCACGAAACGATACACCGTTTAAAGGTAACCGTAAACACCGTCTTCTTTATACGCGTGTGTATAATACAACGCGTAACCACTAGAATCAAAATATGATTCCTCTAAGCTTCCACACACTATACGTTCTTAGCAAACGACGAGGTATGCTAGTACTAGTAGTGAATAACAAACGATCTTCTTGTTCTTTGAATCAATCAACTAGCGAACAAATAATCACCAAGTGATAATCGAATACAAAATGGAAAAACCAAAGGTGTAGGTTTGTTTTGTTCGAGCGTGACAAAACCAAAGATAAAAAACCTTTTTGTAACCGGTTGACAAAGAAGAAAACACTAGTCCTTTTTTAGGTTATTTTTTTTTTTTCAAGTTATAAATAATGAAAACATAAACTATATATATATATATAGTTTATATCCTAATCCTTGTGGGATTCGACTTCTTGCCAACTAAGGATACAAAATAAAAGAACCAACCCTTTAAACTTCGGTTTATAAATAATTAGTCCCTCGCGTTCAACCATTAAACGTTTAACTAATTATTTAATACTCGTTAACTTTTAACGATCGTTTGTTATACATTTAATATATTACATTAATATATTTACTCGTCATTAAATATAAACTGTGTTGTCCCCTTAGCTCTAAAAATATTTCCGGACATATAATGATCATAATTATGGTCATAATCCATCAGCTCCCACTTGTACATGTAATAATAATGATAATACCATTGGTAAGCGACTACAACACTCCAATGCTCCCAAAACATTCAATGTGGTTCACAGGCAATGAAACGAAAATGATTTTATAAATTTTACAATCCCTATTGGTCCGATACCGATGTTAAATTGATATGGATCAATGTCAACCATATTTAAACGATCTGTTTTCTCATAATGAAGTAAACAAGATACTAAAATCAATGGAGACAATCTTCTTGAGTATTTCAGGACGCCCCATACAACACATCTGTAATTTCTAACTTGCCCGGAGTAACTTCTACAAAAATTAGAATGAAACCAAATTCTATTCTTGCTACAATTACCCAGTCCTCATGTGGCATAAACCATTCAAACAAAGGCCCTAAATTAGTTACCTTAATTCAGTGACAACTTAAACTAATAACAAGAAGGACATAACCACATATGCTAAACTACATGCATCTCAAGACTAAGGCTTTATGTAAATCAAAACACTTTAATGTGTACAAGATATCACTTGCTGACGTCATCCATAAAGTGATATTCTTGTGGCGGGGAAATCATAATCATCTTATAAAATCATGTGAGTTTGTGACTACATCCATCCTTAATATCTCCAATATCACCAATCACTCAGAATTGTCTTAGTTTAACAATATTCCCATATTGTTAATCGACAACGGATTAATTTAGAATAATACATTTATTATTCATGGATTTAAACATGCAAATATAGGACACAATTTATAATATAAAATAACAAAATACCAACGTATCATTATCATAAAATAAAATTGTTTTACATCCCTTATCCAAATACTAAAACACAGATCTACATGAAACTACTAGCAGGACGAAGCCCCATGCCCCTGGCATGTTGAGTAAGCTTCCTATTTGATAAAGCCTTTGTAAAAGGATCAGCTAGATTGTTATCTGTGTGAACTTTAAGTATCCTTATTTCGCCCAGTTCAACACACTCGCGAACATAATGATATCGTCTTTGATAGTGTCTGGCGCCTTTCTGAACTCCCGGTTCATTAGCATAATGAACTACAGCTGAATTGTCGCAGTACATATTCAAAGCCGAAATCAAATATCAGCCGAAATCAAATTCATTGTTATACTGCATGAATTTTAGTTCTTCATTGGGGCCTATGTTATATAAGCCAAAATCAAATAAGCTCATAAGCCCACATATAAGCCGAAACAAACACCCCCTTAGTTTGAATGGATATTGGGTTGTGCAATATGAGCGACTGCACACACCTTGACGCCTAGTTTCTTGTAGGGGCACCCAAATTATGTTTAAATATATTAAGGTTAGTGTTGAAGCAAATTTACGTGGGCCTGTTAGGCTTGGCAAATGGTCTTCAATCTTCGTGATTATGCAGTTCAGCTCGGCTCCCCTGGATTTTAGTTCGGGACCAACTCTGGCGTGAGAGTAAGCGTGACATCCGTTTGTAGCAAACTTTCTTAAAATAGAAATTGAAATGGGAAATGAAAAGTTATTTATAGAAAGTTTAGTAAGTAGTTTTTTATGCAAAAATGTTTAATCAAACTAGCTTAGGTTTTTATAAAAAATTAAGGTAATGCAAGTAATTGTGTAATTAATAAATAAAAAATATATGTATAAGGGGGCGTTTGTTTTGGACGATTAGGGAAAAAAAGAAAGAATAAAAAGAGTTTGAGTTGTATTATGATTTGTGTTTGGAAACTAGATAATTATCTAAACCTTATAATAAATACTATAAACCTAGCTCATAATTCTTTTCTCCCCATCTCTTGTGTAGTCCCAAATCAGCCCCAAAATCCTAGGAGTGCCGAAAATCAAGTGATCCAAGAACCCTCAAAATTTGTTGTTTAAGTGCTAGCATTCAAGGTAAGTATGTTCATCTTAATTAATTTATGAAATTCATGTAACTTAATCTATTATGGATCTAGGGTTTACATAAAATACAGAATATTATTGATGTTTAATGGTCCTAGAATGATTAGGGATAGATTAGATGCGTGTTCATGCATGTGGTATGATTAGGGTTGCGTTAAAACTTGATTTAGGGTTGAGCAGAATTTTGGGTCGTGTTCAACGACTGATATCTTGATGATAAAAATGTGTATTGATATGTTTCTTGAGCCTATGAATAAGCCAAAAGAGTCTACTTTCTAGAAAATCTGGCCTCAAACGATTTTGAGTCGGGAAGTTAACTAAAAGTTGGTTACAAGAAAAGTTGTCAAAACAGTAAATACGGGACAGAATTAGGTCATGTTTGGGAGGGTAAAACCCTAACTTAAAATGGAATTAAAGTTAGACAATCATTAGTGGTTAAGTTCAAGATGTATATAAAGAAACCCCAAAAGTATAGCTTCTGATTGTATGTCTAAGTATGGTAGTTAGGGCCATACATTTTAGTGTGCAATGATATTTGAATTTGAGTACTTTGTGATATTGAATTTTTATAATATAGTTACACTTAGTATTATTTTTTCTAAAACATCATGGATGATTTCAACCCATTAGAGATTTAGGAGATCTAGTATGAAGTTCTAATTTGGTGTTTTAGTATTTTATTTGTGGTCATAAAGAGACTACAAAATTTTGCGTTTTCGAGTAAAAAGTAAATCATTGGAATTATGAGTTAATGAGTTGGTTAAGGTTGGGCATGGTGTCGGGGTGACCCATGATGGTTAATCAAACCCTTAGACATCCATCATATGTGTGTTACATGGGCTAGAACTTTTAGATTGGTTGCGTGTAACCGTGTTTATTTATTTGTATAGTTGCGTGATAGGAATTGGAAGCTGCGTTTTGTGCATTTAGGTGAGTTACATAGTCCCACTTTTTACTGCATTTTAAACTTGGGATGGAAATGATGCAAAGTGTTTTGAAATGATTTAGATTGCTGTGATTACGTGTTTAATTTGTACATGGACTTTTACTTTACTATTATATGTTATGTGCTACATGTTGGTTTGTATTATGGGAGCGGATGAGTACGCCTACTCAATGTGGATTTAGTCAGATGCTTGCATGTCCCGGGAATAAACATGTTAAGTATAGTGATGGGCCTGCATGTACTTCGTGTTAGCATGTCAGGTATAGTGATTGGTTTGCATGTACTTCGTGTTAGCATGTCAGGATATCACAGATTTGGGATCGGATGGGTACGCCTACCCAGCATATGAGTTGTTGGTTTGATGTGATTGGATTGAATTACATGTTAGCTTGTATGTTAGTTAGCATAGTTGTCATGCGAAAGTATTGTTTTATAATCACAGTAATTCGGTTAATGATTTTTGAAATGGATTGAATATGAGTGTCTAAAAACCTATATTTCTTACCAACCATTGTGTTGACGTATAAGCATCATTTTCAGGTATTTAGAAGGATGATGTTAAAGTTAGGAAAAGTGGCTAGATGGACCATAGGCAGTTGGGGAATTTTAGTTATCTAGACTTCGTTTATTTGTTTTGGATTATGAATGTTATTTGTTTTGCGCTGTTAGGATGTATAAATGTTTGCATGTCATGACGTTGGCATGAACTGCCTTCATTTCAATGTTAGATGCCTTTTGAATTGTGTTGATGTGTTTGGGTATTTTCATGACATTGCGTGTCTATACCTTGTATTTTTATGCATGCTTTAGTTTCTCCATATAAACGCCAATATGTTGTGATGATTCCCTTTTCTCGTCGCGCCTCGCGTTTCCACCTTGGCGGGGTATGACAGATTGGTATCAGAGCCTCAGGTTATAGAGAAGTAGGTGGTTGAGCCTAGACTATAACCTAGGGGTCCTTCATGTAGATGCATTTAGGGCTTAAGTGTTTATAGCTATAACTGCTATGCTTCCCATCTATTTTTGCATAGCTTATATATTTCGGATTTTGCTAAGTTGTCATTTTAGTTATTTTGCCTACCATTATCTGATATGATATGTATTACTTTCTTATTATTTTAGCCTAAAGTTTTTTCCGCGACCCTAAGAATTCCGTTTGGGAACCGTTTCTGAACCTTGGACTTAATCGTTATAAGGAGCCTCTTGTGGAACCGAAGGAGATAGGAATAGTTGAAATCTGTTTTGTTCGAATGCGCGTAATAATGTGATGGACCCTTGACATCGGGTGATTCTTGCGAGGCAAAGACAAACCCAAGCGAGGCCAGCATAAGTTTTATCCCGTCCGTTTACCCGTCCATGTTGTTATTGAATTATTTTCTTTCGATATTTCATATATTGGGAATTAATGTGAGGACTTTTCGTTCTTTATTCATTTCGATTTTTAATTTTGATCATAGGTAAGTAGTTATTTGATTGAGCAACCATTTTGTGTTAAGCTCGAGTGTGTTTAATAAGTGCAATGTGGTCTATGTGCTTATATGTGAATTATGATAGAAATGGGTAAATCCTTGGAAGTAAAGTACGACGGAGTGAAAGGTAGGCACTTATAATTATGTTGGCTCAACATAAATATAAAGCATCACACATATACACTTGGACCATAATTTCATTTATTTTTTGGTTTGAAGTGTGGTAGTGTAATAATGTTTTTTTTTCTTAATGTATCATGATAAAGTGATTAGTGGTTATGGTAGAGAAATATTCGCTTACCCAATTGGAGGATATGTTAAATGAGTTATATAAGATAGTATAATTTTCTCCTCTATCTATTATTTGCCGGATACCTAGTATTATTATTATTTAATGTGGTTGCTGTTGCTCGATTGTATGTTCGGATCAGATCTTTCGAAATAAAGGCCGTTTCGTTTAGTTCTTTCGTTGCATGATTACTCGTTTGAGTACAAATGTTCTTTTAAGCACTAAATACTTCCCAACATATTAGTGTGGAATCATTACTCCCTTGGTTGTATATCCCTTGGTTTTCGTAACCCGTTGGCGACGTGTTAGTATCGATGCTTTTAGGTTTGCTCTGTTGATCATTATTTTGGATAACACCTTACATTTCCTTTTGGGTACGTAACATCTTGCATGAGTTTTCTTGTACGAGTTTGTTTGATTTTATTTTGAGTATATGTTTCCTGGTATTTTCGTTCGTTTTCAAACAATAGAATTGTGTTAGGGACTGTTACGATTTTGGTATTATGGTGTCCTTTTTTTGAGTAACATATTTTATAATTGATGTCTAATTATAAAAACCCATTGGAAGTATTGTGTTGGTGTTTGGAGAAAACTGTGTAAAAAATGATCTTTGTAAATAGATTATATTTTATTATAAAAAGCAGCTTTAAAGTGATTCATAGTGGTAAGATATGATACACCATTAGATAAGCATCTCTAGATTTTTATGACAACCCGAATGAATTTTTCAAAGATTACAATTAAGACAACTTCATTATTATTTAAAATGATTTTTATACTTAAAGTGACTTTCTTAATTTAAATTGATTTTTATAAAAACATTATTTAATTTGGTCTTTTGAGTAAAGTCGATAATTGGTATAAGAATTCCCGTATTTTGTATTCATATTTTTTTATGTGTTCATTTGTCGTGGTACGCCGGTTGATTTTCTTTCGTTTGCGCTTTCACTCGGTGCATATACGTATCCTTTCTTTCAAAGGATTCTTATGTCATTTGATCTACGTCTATTTGCATATGTAGAATCTCCTATATGCATTTTAGCCTTTGACTCGATATTCGTTTGTTATCCTATTCGATTGTTCGTAACCCTTGGAGTTTGTTGATACCGTTGAGTCGTAGAAGCTTTGATGTGATTGTGGGAATAGACTGGTTATCCAAGAGAAAGTTTGTGATAGTATGTCATGAGAAGGTGGTTAGAATACCGTTGGAAGGTAATGAGATACTTCGGGTTCAGGGTGAACCTACTCAAGGAGTCGTGAAAACCTTAATGAACACAAGGTAGATGAACCGAAATCGAGTGAATTTTTCATCGTACGAGATTTTATTGATGTGTTTCCTAAAGATTTGTCGATGACCACCATAACGACAAGTTGAGTTCCGCATAGATTTGTTTAATGGAGCGACGCTAGTCGCGAAGTCTCCATATCGTCTAGCACCCTCGGAAATGCTAGAATTGTCTAAACAACTTCGAGAGTTGCAAGACAAGGGTTTCATACGACCTAGTCATTTTCTGTGAGGAGCACCGGTGTTATTCATGAAGAAGAAGGATGGTTCTTTTCGTATGTGTATAGCCTATAAGGAGCTGAACAAATTAACTGTTAAAAACCGTTATCCACTCTCTAGGATCGATGACTTGTTTGATATTTCGTATTTTGGACCCGTGTAGTCGGGTGATTCTTGCGGAGGCAAAGTCAAACCCAAGCGAGGCCCAGCATAATTTTATCCCGTCCTTTACCTCGTCATGTTGTTATTGATTATTTCTTTCGGATATTTCGTATTTTGGGAATTGTTGTGAGACTTTCGTTCCTTTATGTCATTTTGATTTTATTTTGATATAAGTAAGTAGTTATTTGATGGAGCATCCTTTATGTGTTAAGTTGGAGTGGTTTAAGATGTGCAATGTGGTATATGTGCTTATATGTGAATTATGATTGAAATGGGTAATCTTGGAAGTAAGTACACGTGTGAAAGGAGGCACTTATAATTATGGTGGCCAACATAATTATAAAGGCATCACATACATACACTTGTGACCATAATTTCATTTATTTGTGTTTGGTTGTAAGGTGGTAGTGTAATATGTTTTTTTTCTATATGTATTCATGATAAGGATGGTGGTATGGGTAGAGAATTATTCGCTTACCCTAATTGGAGGATATGTTAAATTGAGTTATATAGATAGTAAGTTTCTCTTCTATCTAGTATTTGCGGATACCTAGTATTATTATTATTATTGTGGTTGCTCGTTGCTCGATTGTTTGTTCGGATCTGTTCTTTCGGATATAGGCGCGTTTCGTTAGTTCTTTCGTTGCATTGATTACTCGTTTGAGTATCAAAGGTTTCTTTTAAGCACTAATTCTTCCTAACATATTAGTGTGGATCATTACTCCCTTCTTTGTATATCCCTTGGTTTTCGTAACCCGTTGGCGACGTGTTAGTACCGATGCTTTTAGGTTTGCTCTGTTGATCGTTATTTTGGATAAGACCTTACGTTTACTTTTGGGTACGTAACGTCTTGCATGAATTTTCTTGTACGAGTTCGTTTGATTTTATTTTGAGTATATGGTTCCTGGTATTTTCTTTCGTTTTCAAACAATAGAATTGTGTTAGAGTCTGTATGGTGTTTTACGATCCCTTTTGGTATTACGGTGTCCTTTGTTTGAGTAACATATTTTATAATTGATGTCTAATTATAAAAACCATTTGGAAGTATTGTGTTAGTGTTTGAAGAAAACTGTGTATAAAATGATCTTTGTAAATAGATTTTGTTTTATTATAAAAAGCAGGTTTAAAGTGATTCATAGTGGTAAGATACGATACACCATTAGATAATTATCTCTAGATTTTTTTATGACAACCAGAATGAATTTTTCAAAGATTACATTTAAGACAATTTCATTGTTATTTAAAATAATTTTTATACTTAAAGTGATTGTCTTAATTTAAATTAATTTTTATAAAAACATTATTTAATTTGGCTTTTCGAGTAAAGTCGATAATTGGTATAAGAATTTCCGTCTTTCGTATTGATTTTTTTATGTGTTCATTTGTCGTGGTACGCCTGTTGATGTTCTTTCGTTTTCGCTTTCACTCGGTGCATTTGCGTATCCTTTCTTTCAAAGGATTCTTATGTCATTTGATCCACGTCTATTTGCATATGTGGAATCTCCTATATGCATTCTAGCCTTTGACTCGATATTCGTTTGTTATCCTATTCGATTGTTTGTAACCCTTGGAGTTAGTTGATATCGTTGAGTCGTGGAAGCTTTGATGTGATTGTGGGAATAGACTGGTTGTCCAAGAGAAAGTTTGTGATAGTATGTCATGAGAAGGTGGTTAGAATACCGTTGGAAGGTAATGAGATACTTCGGGTTCAGGGTGAACCTACTCAAGGAGTCGTGAAAACCTTAATGAACACAAGGTAGATGAACTAAAATCGAGTGAATTTTTCGTCGTACGAGATTTTATTGATATGTTTCCTAAAGATTTGTCGATGACCACCATAACGACAAGTTAAGTTCCGCATAGATTTGTTTCATGGAGCGACGCCATTCGCAAAGTTTCCATATCGTCTAGCACCCTCGGAAATGCTAGAATTGTCTGAACAACTTCGAGAGTTGCAAGACAAGGGTTTCATACGACCTAGTCATTTTCCGTGAGGAGCACCGGTGTTATTCATGAAGAAGAAGGATGGTTCTTTTCGTATGTGTATTGCCTATAAGGAGCTGAACAAATTAACTATAAAAAACCGTTATCCACTCTCTAGGATCGATGACTTGTTTGATTAGTTAAGAGGAGCGTGTCCTTTCTTAAAGATAGATTTTTTGTCAGGTTATCATGAGCTACGAGTGCATGAGGATTCCATTCCAAAGACCTCATTTCGAACGAGATATGGACATTTTGAGTCTATGGTTATGCCTTTTGGGTTAACCAATGCATCAGCGGTTTTCATAGACTTAATGAACCGGGTTTGCAAATCGTACTGAGGTAGGTTTGTCAACGTATTCATTGATGACATTCTGACCTACTCAAAGTCAAAGGAGGAACATAAAGTTCATTTGAAGTTAGTGTTGAGTTACTAAGAAAGGAGAAGCTGTATGCAAATTTTTCTAAGTGCGAGTTTTGGTTGGAAGAAGTGCATTTTCTTGGTCACGTGGTCAACCATAACGTAATCACATGGACCCGAGTAAGAGTGCGGCAGTGAAGAATTGAATGATTATTCTTAGGATTGGTAGGTTACTACCGACGTTCATCACGAATTTTTTTTAGGATTTTTGAACCCCCTTACTTCCCTAACTGAAAGGAATCAAATGTATGAGTAGGGCGAAAAGGAGGAAGAAGTGTTTCAGACCTTGAAGAATAATCTGTGTGATGCTCCTATCTTGTCGTTACCAGACGGAGTTGAAGATTTTGTAGTTTATTGCGAAGCATCAAATCAAGGACTAGGTTGTGTGCTCATGCAAAGAGGCAAGGTAATCGCCTACGCATCGAAACAACTGAAGATTCATGAGAAGAATTACACAACGCATGACCTAGAGTTGGGAGCTGTTGTGTTTGCTCTTAAGACTTGGAGGCATTACTTGTTTGGCACGAAGAGTGTCATCTACACGGATCATAAGAGCCTTCAGCATGTTTTTGACCAAAAAGAGTTAAATATGCGTCAAAGGAAGTCGATCGAGCTGTTTAGTGATTATGAGTGTGAGATTCTCTACCATCCTAGTATGGCTAATGTGGTGGCTGATGTGTTAAGTAAAAAGGAACGGCTGAAACCTAGACGTGTTTTTGGCAGCCCAAAGTACGGCGTTCAAACAGGAGAACGTTCTTGCAGAAAGACTACATGGTTTAGATCAACAGATGGAAAGAAAAGGAGACGAGAGTTTGTACTTTATGAATTGAATTTGGGTTCTATTAGTAGGAAGTGTAATGGATGAGGCCCATGCATCAAGATAATTGGTACATCCGGGAGCGGATAAGACGTACCATAACCTTAGAGACATGTGTTGGTAGCCACGTGTAGAAAAGGATATAGATACCTATGTTAGCAATTGTTGGATTTGTTAAAGAGGTAAAGGCTGCAATGTTAAAGACTTTTGGGTTGCTGCAACAGCCTGAGATACTTGGGTGAAAATGAGATAGAATCACCACGGATTTTATCATTAAATTTCCAAGGTCGAAGTAGTGAGTATGATGTGATTTGGGTGATGGTCGATAGACTGACCAAGTTAGCTCATTTTCTAGCTATACAAGAAGATTTCAAGATGTGAAGTTGGCAAGGATTTATATTGATGAGATAATAGAAAGAAATGGAATTCTGGTGACGATTAACTCAGATTGAGATGGATGATTTACCTCATGGTTTTGGCAGACGCTGCAGAAAGTGTTAGAGACGCGATTGGAATTGAGAACTGCTTAGCATCCTCAAGCGGAAGGACAAAGTGAATGTGTGATTCCAACTTTGGAAGATATAATGAGGGCATGTGTTATCGATTTTGGTGGTATTTATCATGTGAGCATTTGGTGTGCTCCGTTTGAAGCTTTGTACGGAAGGAAATGTAGGTCGCCTGTTCTATGGGCAGAGATTGGGAGAGTAGTTTGACTGGACATGTATTAGTACAAGAAACGACTAATAAGGTAGTGTTGGTAAAGGAAAAGCCCAAAGCAGCGAGAGATCGTCAAAAGAGATATGTTGATTATGGGCGGAAGCCGTTAGAGTTTGAGGTGCGAGATCGTGTATTGTTAAAGGTGACGTCTTGGAAGGGCGTAGTGCGTTTTGGAAAGAAGGGTAAGTTAGCACCGAGATATGTAGGACCGTTTGAGATCCTTAAAAGGATTGACCTTGTAGCTTATAGATTCGGGTTACCTGAGGAATTGAGTAGCGTGCATGACACGTTTCATGTGTGAAATCCGAAGAAGTGTCTGGCGGATGCCGAGTTGCATGTGCCATTGGATGAGATCAAGGTTGACGAGACACTTCGTTTTGTTGAGGAACCTGTAGAGATTATGGATTGAGAAATTAAGAAGTTAAAACGTAGGAAGATAGCGTTTGTGAAAGTTAGATGAAATTCGAAACGTGGTCCTGAGTTTACTTGGGAACACGAATACCAGTTGAAGATTAAGTATCCACAATTGTCCGTGGACCTAGTTGTTGAGCCTGCTAGTTAAATCTCGGGACGAGATTTCCTCAAAGAGGGGATACTGTGACATCCGTGATTTAATCACGTAGTGATACCTTTAGGAATGGCTAAGAGTTCATGTTGTATGATTTCTTGTGTGCTATGTGTTAAATATGTGTGTTAAGTTGTTTAAGTAAGTGCATGATATCATTTTGAGGTGTATGGGCATCTCATTTTGTGTTTGGTGATGAGTATTCCATTTGTTCACGTGTAGTGATAATAGAAACGAATGGCGTATAGCATGCAATGCTACGTAAATAGTTGGATGATTTTGTGTTATGCGTTGAAATGAGTCGTATTGGAAATAAGTGAGGTGAGTGAAATTTGGAAGCTTGTTGCAAACTTTCTTAAAATAAAAAGTGAAATGGGAAATGAAAAGTTATTTGTAAAAAGTTTAGTAAGTAGTTTTTATGCAAAAAGGTTTAATTAAACTAGCTTAGGTTTTTATGAAAAATTAAGGTAATGCAAGTAATTGTGTAATTCATAAAAAAATAATAAGGGGCGTTTGTTTTGGACGATTAAGGAAAAAAGAAAGAAAAAAAGAGTTTGAGTTGTATTATGATTTGTGTTAGGAAACTAGATAATTATCTAAACTTTATAAATACTATAAACCTAGCTCATAAGTCTTTTCTCCCCATCTCTTGTGTCGTCCCAAATCAGCCCCAAAACCCTAGGAGTGCCGAAAATCAAGTGATCCAAGAACCCTCAGGATTTGTTGTTTAGGTGCTAGCATTCAAGGTAAGTATGTTCATCTTAATTAAATTATGAGATTCATGTAACTTAATCTATGATGGATCTAGGGTTTACATAAAATACATAATATTATTGATGTTTAATGATCCTATAATGAGTAGGGATAGATTAGATGTGTGTTCATGCATGTGGTATGATTAGGGTTGCGTTAAAACTTGATTTAGGGTTGAGCAGAATTTTGGATCGTGTTCAACGACTGATATCTTGATGATAAAACGTGTATTGATATGTTTCTTGAGCCTATGAATAAGCCAAAAGAGTCTACTTTCCAGAAAATCCAGCCTCGAACGATTTTGAGTTCGGGAAGTTAATTAAAAGTTGGTTACAAGAAAACTTGTCAAAACAGTAAATACGGGACAGAATTAGGTCATGTTTGGGAGGGTAAAACCCTAACTTAAAAGTGCAATTAAGGTTATCCAATCATCGGTGGTTAAGTTCAATATGTATATAAAGAAACCCCAAAAGGATAGCTTCTGATTTTATGTCTAAGTTGTTAGGGCCATACATTTTAGTGTGCAATCAGATCCGAATTTGAGTACTTTGTGATGTTGAATTTTTATAAAATAGTTACACTTAGTATTAATTTTTCTAAAAAATCATGGATGATTTTAACCCATTAGAGATATAGGAGATCCGGTATGGAGTTCTAATTTGGTGTTTTAGTATTTTATTTGTGGTCATAAAGAAACTACAAAATTCTGCGTTTTCGGGTAAAAAGTAAATCATTGGAATTATGAGTTAATTAGTTGGTTAAGGTTGGGCATGGTGTCGGGCTGACCCATAATGATTAATTAAACCCTTAGACATCCATCATATGTGTGTTACATGGGCTAGAGCTTTTCACTTGGTCGCGTGTAACCGTGATTATTTATTTGTATAGTTGCGTGATAGGAATTGGAAGCTGCGATTTGTGCATTCAGGTGAGTTACATAGTCCCACTTTTTACTGCGTTTTAAACTTGAGATGGAAATGATGCAAAGTGTTTTGAAATGATTTAGATTGTTATGATTATGTGTTTACTTTATACATGGACTTTTACTTTACTATTATATGTTATGTGCTACATGTTGGTTTATATTATGGGAGCGGATGAGTACACCTACTCAATGTGGATTTAGTCAGACGCTTGCATGTCCTAGGCATAAACATGTTAAGTATATTACTGGGCCTGCATGTACTTCGTGTTAGCATGTCAGGTATAGTGATTGGTCTGCATGTACTTTGTGTTAGAATGTCAGGAAATTACAGATTTAGGATCGGATGGGTACGCCTACCCAGCATATGAGTTGTTGGTTTGATGTGATTGGATTGAATTGCATGTTAGCTTGTATATTAGTTAGCATAGTTGTCATGCAAAAGTATTGTTTTATAATCACAGTAATTCGGTTATTGATTTTTGAAATGGATTGAATATGAGTGTCTAAAAACCTATGTTTCTCACCAACCATTATGTTGACGTATAAGCATCATTTTCAGGTATTTAGCAAGATGATGTTAAAGTTAGGAAAAGTGGCTAGATAGGCCGTAGGCAGCTGGCGAAGTTTAGTTATTTAGATTTCGTTTATTTGTTTTGGATTATGAATGTTATTTGTTTTGCGCTGTTAGGATGTATGAATGTTTGCATGTGATGACGTTGGCATGAACTGCCTTCATTTCAATGTCAGACGCCTTTTGAATTGTGTTGATGTGTTTGGGTATTTTCATGACACTGCGTGTCTATACCTTGTATTTTTGTGCATGTTTTAGTTTCTCTATATAGACGCCAATGTGTTGTGATGATTCCTTTTCTCGTCGCGCCTCGCGTTTCCTCCTTGGCGGGGCGTGATAGTAAGTATTTATGGTATGATATAACTGCGGAGAAAATATAAGGAGGAGAGTGTGGTTCAAAGTGTGTGTATTGGTCCGTCTCAAGGAAATGTCTTCGCTCTTTATACTACCCGAGTCTTACTTGACGACACGAGAATGGTGGTTGTCGTCTAAGGTCAGCGAGGCAGTTGCTGGGTTGGTACTTCCTCTTTGCTCACTGTCCTAGTTGTCGTTTGTAACTCATCCTAAAGACAGTGGTCCTGACTAACATCCTGTCGAATTCTCCTTATGTTTTGCTACTCCAGCACGGTACTTCCGGAGGAGACTATACTTCATCAGTTAGGCCCAATTCCTACTGATTTGTCATACCCTTTTTTTAACTTGTCTAACTAATATGAAATAAATATCATAAAACACTAAAACGTCCCTTAGTACTTCTCAAATAATAAGTTACGCTATATATAGCTATCTATTAGAGTGATTTACTAATTTTCTGTTTGTTTTTTACATATTTTTTACATGTTGCAACTTTATCAATTCTAAGAAAATTTATGTACAAGTATTTGAACTATACATGTAATAGGGGCCTGATTTTTTGTAACTCAACACGGCACCCAAAATCCATGGGACGGCCCTGCTAATATCCACAAGATCCACATAGTCAACTTTACTATATATATGTAACTTTGAAAACATACCATGGTGATAAGTTTTGAACATGAACAATCTATAGTCCTTCTTTGACAAACAAGACTTCTCATACAACACAGATATTATCAACTTTGAACTCGAATACACCACATAATTGCTTGAAGGATCAGCTAGACTTTAAACTTAGGGCAAAACGCATTTACTATCAATATCCAATTGAGGTATCAAACTTTATTTTCGTCAATTTAATAATAAAAAAGGTTTTTTGGTTAATTTTGAACCGGATGACACAAAATCAAGCCCCAACTCTCCTTAAGTTTAGTTTTAGAGAAGAACATGTAATGGAAAGTTAATTGAATTTCATGTTGATTGTATGTTATTACACTTGTATTATAAAAAAATTATATTTTTCGTATGATGACGCTATTTTGACATAATGTACTTTACATTAAAAGCTTTAAGCAATTATGTAGTTTTTTCATTATTTGTTCAGTAGTTTGTATCATGGGATTCGGTTTCATTAGGGTCAAAAAAGAAGATGTAGGAGAACACGATAGATACAACGGACCATAGTTTAATGCTTCCTGATTATATTGTTCACCACATACTATCCTATCTTCTAGATGATCCAAAATCTCATGTTCGAGTGAGTGTGTTGTCTAAGGAATGGTTTGCTGTAACGGCTTCTTATTTTTGTATTTCCACATGTACGGGTCCTGGTGTTATTCATTTGCTAGAAAGTATGATAAAGAGTGTATCATGGAGAGGTTTTATAAATATGTAGCATATTCCGTGTCTTGATTCCGCAAGCAAAACATTAGTGCAGACACACTCAACATATCAGCAGAAATCATAAATTTTGAAGAAATGGAACCTTTTGAACATTGTCTTGATTTAGTTCTTGAAAAAGGCTTGCAAATGATGGATAGTCAATTCGGTTATCATCCTGTGAATCTGCCAATGTTTAGTTTGCCTAATACACTCTTATCTGCCTCTTCATTAACATCTTTCACGTTGCATCATATAGGGAGACCTAATTCATATGACTAAATTCATGCCTAAACAATTCATCATGAGACATGTGAAATGTATCTTTTCTTCTTCATAATCCTCACCACTAATCTTGTCATGTGTCGTGATCTTAGAGTTAGTTATATCTTTAGGCATGAAGTTTAGTCATGCAAATCATTTTTCTTTAAAATTATATGATAACAAGAATAAAAGACGAGCAATGTAAAAACGATTATGTTTCAAAAAAGTATTTATTTAAATCTTTAATAAATGATTACACACTGAACTTGAGCTAATCAAACAGGCGAGTGTTCATTTTGAAAGAGTATGATGGTGATGCATATACGCTACTTCATATCCATGATAGGTGACATAAACGTCTCAGTGTATATGACTTCTTCACGTCAACCCACTCAAAAGTTGGAGTGATACAACAATTTGTATTCGTCATGGTAATATCCTTAAAAGCTTTTAATTTTGCCTTTCTTGTGGTCGTCTTTTCTGTCTTCAGTATACTTTTTCTTCGTGAGATCTACTTGACAAATACGACGACCTCCGTCTGTGTAATCTATCATGAGCAAGTTTCTGTTGCTCATCAAGTGTACTGGAGACATATAGCCAATATCGTGATTGGGCAGGAGCGGATAGGTTATCACTTTTCTCCAGATATCTCCATCCGCAATAAACTTCCACAGCTCGATACAGGTGCTACCGTACATGGCACATAAATGAATGGACCCTTTTTGAACAGTAATGGGGGTGTAGCATGGTAAGTAAGGCACAGGGGGGTTTTTTATCTTATGGAACCTCTTAGCTTTTGTGTCAAACCTCATTGAACCATCAGTTATAATGTGAGAAAGAAAATAGAGATTTTTGTTTAAGCAAAAACCTGGCCTCAAAAAATATTTTTGAAAGGGGGGCTTCGTGTCCAACTTTCTCCATGAGTCAGATTTCAAAGAGTATATTGTAAGCATTGCTAGACTCTGTTACCACTAGAAGCTTGTATTTGTTGGATCATAAATTCTTGATAGTGCAAAAATCAGATATACCAAATCTATAAGTTTTATAGATTAATCAATCTAAAAAGTCATCATCATTGTTTGTACAATAATCCTGTCTATATATAATAAATGAAGAGGTGCGAGTCAATAGATGTGTCGGTTCATGGAACCGCTTCTTTAGTTTGTTAACATGCCAAAATGCGGTTCATGCTTCTCCTGCGGTCCTAATTAATTCCGTGTCTTAACTGGTTGGTCGTTTGACCGGTGTAACACCAATAATTCCCCCTCCTAAATCACAACTCCTTGAGTCTTTGTAGTCCATGAGCTGTCTCATTGTTTAAAAAATCCTGATCTCGAGTGCCTTTGTGAGTATGTCAGCTTTCTGATTAATCTCTCTTCGAATTGCTACCTGATGTCCGTCTCTTTCAACGCATTCTCTGATGAAGTGGTATTGCTAATCAATAGTTTTGCTTCTTCCTGAAAGACTGTATTCTTCAGTAAGTTTATGGCTGATTTATTGTCAACCAATATAGTAAATCTTCTCTTCTACCGAATGTGTAAGTCTGCTTAGTAGTCTCTTTAACCAATAACTAGCGTCGCCGCTAAGGTGCTTTGCTACGATAAATTCCTGAGTGCCAAGATGATCATGCTACAATGTGCTTGTTTCCTTAAGAGTGCCTAGCTAATTGTGATTTCTCCATGAGTAAATATTAGCCGTAGTTTTCCTTTTTCCTTCTTAAGTGTTTGACTCTGTATCTGCTCGCCTTGGTTAATCCATTATCTGTTTCCTCCGTTATGCTTTAGTGATTCCATAATCACTTTTTCCTTTCACATACGTAGTACTTCTTTTATGGCATTCAAATGTGTCTTTGGTTACTTGCAATAAAACGACTAAGTAGTCTACTGAATAACTTAAGGCGGGTCGTAGGAGAAGCATATAGTTTAAGCAACCAATAAGCGTCTTATTCGTCAGTTAACCATGGTTCCTTTCACGGTCTTCACCAGACTTGTTCCTATCCATTGGTAGATGTCTCGTTACTTTCTACATTCCCATCTTCTTTTAATATCGTTCCTTCGTGGGCAATTGCTTTATAGATATGTCCCTCCATCAGATTTGTGTGACTTTGATGCCAAGTAATACTACAATCTAAATCGCTCATCTCAAAAATCTCCTTCCAATTGATCCTTAAATTTGACCATATCTCTTTCTAGAGTGCCATTGCAGGATAAATCACCACTAGAACCTACTAAAAGGATCGAATCATCTTTCTATCTTTGTGTAGATGTCTTGCTCCAGTGCGCATTTCTTGAAGTCTAGTGATTTTCAAGGTGTTTATCTATTTGATTTTTCCAAACTCGCTGCATTTGTCTTGATCCATATAAATGCTTTTATAAGTCTGAATACTTTCCATTATCCTTTTCTTTACAAATCCTCAGGTTGTGTGACAGTACACTTCTTCTTAAATTCTCCATGTAAAATGCTGATTTACTCAAGGGATGTACTTGCCATTTTGTTGCTACTCTAAGGCGAGTATAACCTGATGTTTCCATTCTTGCTACTAGTGCGAATAACTTCTTCAAAGTCTATGCCATCTCTTGTTTGTACCTTTTGCTACAAATAAAACCGAGCGGCTGTTTATGCTTATTATCTCCCGTCTGATCCTCTTGGTCTGGATTAACTCTTGGTCTTGAATACCCATTTCAAACCAATTGCTTTGTGACCAGGTGGTAAGGATGTTAATCTCCAAGTGTTGTTCCTATTGATGGAATCTAATTCATCCTTCATTGCTTCTATCCAATTTTGGTCGTTTGATGCTTCCTTATAATCCTTCGGTTCATCCTCAGCCAGTAATAATTCCTCAGTATTTTCATATATATCAGTCAAGGTTCTATAACCTCTTATTGGTGTATGATCAAAGTGTGATTTTGTATCTTTAGTTGTGGCTATGCCATCATCACTTTGATTGGATGATGTTTGGGAATTTATTTGAGGTGACCTCGTAAGTGGTGTGTGAAGTGTCTCTGCGGGTGAGTCTGCTAATGGTGAGTCATATCCATCATCATCGTTGTAAGGAAAATCATTGTCTTCTTCATTTGGGTGATTTTCTAGGTTGTGATGGTCGTCTGTTTCTTCAAGATTTCCTATTCTGAAATCGGTCCATTCTGGTTCGTCGTTTGTGTTCTCACCTAAATATTTACTCCAATCCCATTTCTCATCTTCTTTAAACTTCACATCTCTACTAACACATATCCTTTGTGTTGTTGGATCAAATAATCGATAGGCTTTTGATCCATGCTCGTTTCCTAGGTATACCATTCTGATGCTTCTGTCATCTAACTTAGTCAGATGTTGTGATGGTACCTTTGCATATGCTATGCATCCGAAGACTCTTAGGTCTTTTAGGTTTGGCTTCTTTCCTTTAATAGCTTCGTATGGAGTGATGTCTTCTAGGGCTTTTGTAGGAACGCTGTTTAGAATGTATATGGCGTGTCTAACAGCTTCAGCCCAAAAGTCCTGTGGCATTTCAGTTGCCTTCATCATGCATCTCGTCGTTGACATGATGGTCCTATTCCTTCTTTCTACTACTCCATTTTGCTGCGGTGAGTAAGGGGCGGTAAGTTGTCGTGCTATGCCATTTTCCTTGCAATATTGTATGAGTTCACTCGAATCGAATTCTCCTCCACGATCCGTCCTAAACATCTTCAATGTTGTCCTTAACTCATTCTCTATCATTTTCTTGAATTCTTTAAAAGTATCAAAAGCTTGGTTTTTTGTACTTAGGAAGTATGCCCACATATATCTTGAATAGTCATCGACTAGTAAGAATATGTATCTCTTGCCAGAAGGTGTTGGTGGTGTAATTGGTCCGCACAAGTCTCCGTAAATTAGATCTAGTGGCGATGTAGATCTACCTTTCGCTTTCTTTGGGAATGGTGCTCTGCTTTGCTTTCCAACTAAACAAACATCACAAATTTGTGTTGTATGTTTGATGGCAGGTACTCCATGAACTAAGTCCTTTTGGTTCATAGTTTTTAGTGACTCAAAGTTGAGGTGTCTTAATCTTGCGTGCCATAACCATGTAGTGTCGCTCAGATTTGCTAAAAGACAGACAGGCGTCCCTATCTTTAAAATAGCCTTATAGAGTCTGTTCTTTTGTCTTGGGACTCTTATGAAAATCTGATTGTTTATGTCATAAAGTCGTAATTCGTTGTCCTCCATTTCTACTTTGCAGCCAATTTCAGTAAATTGACCAAGGCTTAAAAGGTTGCTTTTTAGGCTAGGTAGGTAATAGACGTGGGAGATAATTCTTTGTTTCCCATCGTCGCATTCTATTATAATCGAACCTTTTCCCTTGATCTCAATATATGAGCCATCTCCAAATTTGACTCTTCCACTAACCTTCTCATCTAGATTCTCAAAATGATCTCTTATTCCAGTCATGTGGTTACTTGCTCCATTATCCAAGTACCATTGACTATCCCTAGTTGTCTCTTTATATCCTACATCTTCTTCGTGTAGCGAGACTTCTTGGTCTACAACTTCTTTCTCATTATCCAGAATTGCCATTAATAGGGTTGGTTCTAGTTCTTCTTCTACTAAATTTGATCTCTCGTGCGTGTTTGTCTTCTGATGACAATTTGGTGCAATGTGCCCTATCTTATTGCATCGAAAGCATGTTAGTTTGCTATGGTCTGCTCTAGGTTTTCTGAAGTTGTTCTTATCATCTTTCTTAAAAGAGGTATCTCCATTTTTCTTATCCTCTCTAAATTTCTCGTGGTTATTGTTGTGTGAAAATTTATATTTTCCACGACCACGTCCCCTAAAATTCTTTCCTCTATTATCATGTCGTGTGAACATTAATTTCTCTTGATCGTTCACTTGCTTCCCTTTCTTAAATTTAATCCTTTCCTCATATGCCTTAAGTCTACCAATCGCTTCTTCTAAGGACATTTCACCTAAGTCTGAATATTGTTCTATAGATGCAACTATTTGTAAATACCTATCGGGTACGGCATTTAATAGTTTGCGTACTAAGGTGGAATCATCAAATGTGTGTCCTAAACCAGCGGCTTTACTAGCGAGGGTGGTTAATTTTGCGGTGAAGGTGTCTATTGTTTCGTCTTCCTTCATGTGTAATAATTCAAATTCAGATTTGAGTGTTTGTAATCTCGCTTGTTGGACTCTTTCTTCTCCTACGTGTTTGGTTTTTAAGGCAGTCCAAATTTCTTTTGCGGTTTTATGTTTGGTAATTTGAAGTAGTTGTTCTTCGGGTAAGGCTTGGTATAGAAAAGCAATGGCAGTTTTGTCTTTTCTTTTATCCTCGATGGTTTTATCATTGGGTTCTATTGTTTCCCATAAACCATTGGCTTCAAGGATTATTTGCATCCGAATTGCCCATAGTGAGTAATTCGAGGGTTTTAATAATGGACATTGAAATTGAGGTGTATTAATCGTGCTAAGTTCCTTCTTAGACGATTCTGTCTTATCATTCGTCATATCTATAGGATATCAGAAAATAAAATCTCTAAAGAATATAAATCCCTAAACACTAAGTGTCGGATTTTCCTTTCTTTTTTGTGAGTACTCTTATTCTTGCCTTAATGGCCTTATTCTTGAGATTCTTATTTTCTAAAGAAAAAATCTAAGGTTAATTACTCCTTACAAATTATTTTCTTAAAAATATAGTAGGCACTCTTAATCTTTTGTCTACTATCTATATCCTAGTTTTAGGCAAAAATGACTAATCTTCTAGTCAAGGGGGGGGGAAATATAGCTATTGCCTACTAAAGTTTATATATCTAATAATCTGATATAGAAGATATAGGAATAAAAGAGAGGTATGTTTTGTAAATTACAAAACTGATAAGGGTAGTAATGTATCCCTTTATAATCAAAACCACCTTCCTGTGAAACCGTCTTTTATATTGGCCTCCATTCTCTTTAATCGTTCGACTTTTTCGTGTGTTTCGAAACCTTCGCAGCTCGGTTCCTGTTTTCGTTCCGGTGGTTGTTAATCCTCGGTGATGATGGCGGTTTGTCTCCTCGCCTCCTCCATCCTTGTGTTTCTTTCAACCACGATTTTTTTCCGTGAATTTACGAAACTCCACAATTATGGTTTCGTTTTAATTACGGGATTGATAAAACTCCATATAATTGGGGTTTTCTTCTGATGGGAGAATCGGTTTATTCGATTTAATTGGGATTTATGGAATGGCCTCTACAATAGAGGTGTGTTTTGTTCGTTCCTTTTTTGTTGATTTAATTTTGATGTATCCCTGTTTGATGACTTTGCCTTCATCAAGGATGTTGTGTGGTTTTTTCTTTTGTTTCCGAATCAGAAAAAACAATTTGGGACTGATACAATCAAATAATCTTTATTGAGGATGAAACCTTCGTGGCCAGTGATTATATTCTCTCGTGGTGGTTGTAGCCGGTTTTACCCTGTGATAGATACCCACTCCTGGTTTTGTTATTGATTCGGGTTTATGAAACACAAAAATGGATATGATGATTTTGGCCGCTGATCAACCAAAAGATCTTGATGCCAAAAATGTTGGTATCGTAAATTTCTTGATAGTGCAAAAAATAGATATACCAAATCTATACAGTTTTATTGATTACTCATGTAAAAAGTCATCATCATTGTTTGTACAATAATCCTGTCTATATATAATAAATGAAGAGGTGCGAGTCAATAGATGTGTCGGTTCATGGAACCGATATGTCTCTTCAGTTTGTAACTGCCAAAAGTGACGGGCTGATACCCACATGATCATCAATTCCGGAAATATTGCGAGAGTCTTTTGGATCCCATTCCTGGTTCCAATAAGTATCAAACTCCACTGCAACAAATTGGTTCGTGTTGTTAACTCCGGCACTCGTACTGAATGGCAAACCCATGGATCCACCAGAAAACATATCGGATGTATTTTGAGCAAGAAAGAATGTGAGGCCATCTGCATAGCTTCTATTACCCCTTGAATCAATCACAAAAGTGAAATTAGTGGAAAAGCTTGCTAGCTCACCAGATCTTTCATCCCAGAGATGAAATGGTTCGAAGTAAATGGCCTTTCCACATTTTAGAATTCTATCTGACCCAATCTCATCTGGTGTCACTTGGATTCCACTATTGGAAATAGAAGCCCAGACACCTTGAGTAAATATTTCACGATTCTGATTCTTTGTACCGATATTCGGCAGATTGAAAGTTAGTGAAGCTGCTGAAGAAATCATGACAAGAATTATGGAACTGATTAGATGGTTCCTGATGAATTCCATGACTGCAGGTAATTGGCTATAAATTATAAGGTTTTGTTGTTCCTTGAAGATCCTAGCTAGATCATTATATATAGCATTTTTTTTAGATGACTCATTCACTGGTATAGAAATAAAGAAGCCGATAATAAGTCAAAATTCTTCGTCAACCAAGACCTGGCTTAGGCTATCATCATTTAAAGCGTTTGTGGCGACTAATTCTAAATGAGAAAAGTATTTGCACATGGCTACATGCATGCAGTTGGAAACGTTTAGATAAAGACCTATTTTGTATTTTTGTTTTTATATCTTTTGTAGTAATATCAGACTTCACATGGATAAACGTAGCTGAACAGAAACGTACAAGATTGGCGGGTAAACCATTTATATGCATATTTGATGCGAAGTAGTATTTACTTGCTTAAACATAATATGAGACTTCAATTCACATGGATGAAAAAGTAGTATTTACTTGCTTAAATTTAATAAACAAATAAAGCCCTATTTTGTTACTCCTATAAGAAAACAAATTACAATCGTTGATTATTACCTAACTCTTTGACCAATATTGGAATCTTTTGAGAGTGATCTCAAATTATGCAAGAAATTGATAAACTGATAATCTTGACTTTTAATTTATAAAACCCTACATTAGAGTGACAATTTTAATATCAAGCGTTAGCTATTATCTGCTACTACTCTATAGCTAGTATGTGTTAGTAGAGAACAACATATATTCCGAAAATCATTTGTTGGATGTTATGGCACAATTAATTTTTGTTCAATATCCGGCTTATAACAATTTTATTGAATGTTTATTTCATTCTTTGATTAACATTACAAAACTCACGACATATGTAGAGATGCATGGATAAGGCTTTGAGTCCATACAATAATAATACAGCTAATCAAATTAAGGTACAGCTAAGACCTGACTAAGTCTATAATAAACATTCCAAACATAAGAGGTTTAATATTAGAAAAGAGATCAATAAAATACATGGTGACTAATACGCCCCCGCAGTTGGAGCGGTATGGGATGGACGCTCAAACTGGACCGAAATTCTTCAAACAAAGCTGAAGAAAATTATTTGGTGAAGATATCAGCATACTGATAACGAAAAGGTACATGGAGAACTCTAACATGACCAACGGTAACCATATCACGGACGAAGTGAATGTCGATCTCAATGTGTTTCGTCCGTTGATGTTGAACAGGATTAGCGGACATATAGACGGCCACTAATCGTTTTACAGTAATAAGAGTGGGCAGTCGATAGAGGAGAATGTAACTTCACGTAGTAGGATACGAAGCCATTGCGATCTAGTGGGGGGGGGGGTGTGTGGGGAACAAGGGGGAGGGGGGGTGTGGGGAGTGGGGGGGGGGGGCGATAGGTCCTCTGCGACCAATGTTAGCAACACCACTGGTATTCTACTTCGGCATACAAACGAGAGAGATGGTGGTGTGCTGACGTTTAGCTGACAAAGACAACGATTATACCCAGAAAAACACAATAACCAAATAACCTGAAGTAGACCTGCGTGCAGAGGGGCAACCCGCCCAATCAGCATCAGTATAACCAACCAGAGAAGTAGTAGCGGAAGCATATAACTGGAGACCAAAGTCCACAGTCCCTAGAACATATCGCAAGATACGCTTGAGAGCAGCAACGTGAGGCTCCCTCGGATCATGCATATAAAGGCAAAGATGTTGAACGTCATAAGACAAATCTGGACGTGTAAATGTAAGATACTGTAGCCCGCCTACAAGGCTGCGATATAAAGTGGGATCCTGAACAGGAACACCGTCCGGACCGAATTTAGACTCTGTATCAACGGGTGTCCGAGAATGATTACAATGAACCATGTGAGCACGCTCAAGAAGCTGAAGAGCGTAGTTCTTCTGAGACAAAAATAAACCTATAGAATTGCGATCCGCAAAAATACCAAGAAAATAATTAAGTGATCCGAGATCATTCATGTCAAACTCATTATGTAAGGAATCTATAATCTGCTATAGTAGTGCTAGAGAAGAAGCTGTAAGAATAATGTCATCCACATAAATAAGAAGATAAGCAACCTGAGAACCCCGTCTACAAATAAATAGAGAAGAGTCGCAACGACTCTGATAAAATCCGACCCATGTGGCATAACCTGCAAAACGTTAAAACCAAGCATAGGGTGCTTGTTTTAGTCCATATGAAGATCTCTGCAAGCGACAAACATGGTTATGGAATCTAGCATCAACAAAACCGAGTGGCTGATGCATGTAGACAGTCTTAGATAAATCACTATTAAGAAAAGCATTCTTAATATCAAGTTGGTGAATCGAGCACTTACGAGACACAACAAGGCTAAGAACCGTGCGAACATTGGCTGGTTTGACAACCGCACTAAAAGTCTCATCAAAATCAACACCAAGTTGCTGATTACTACCGTTAGCAACCAAAAGAGCCTTATAACGGCTCAAAGTCCCGTCAGCATGAAACTTATGCTTAAATAACCACAGAGAGCGAACCATATTAACACCTGCGGGCCTTGGTACAAGTAACCAAGTGCCATTTTTAACCAACACATTATACTCATCGTACATAGCATTACGCCACTGGAGATTTTTTAAGGCGTCCGACGGATTTTTAGGAATAGGAGAAATCAAGAAAGTATTTAGAGAAAATCGATCTATAGGTTTGACAATGCCTGATTGCGACCGTGTGATCATGTGATGAGTGCGGGGTGGTTCAGCAACTGGGTCGATATTGGTTTGTAAATTTGGTGGATCGACTATGGATGGTGGTAGCGGATTGTTTTAGGTTTGGGTTTGGGTGTTTTGTGGTTCGTGACTAGTAGGCTGGTTGGTTGGAAAAGTTAGGCCTGAAGAATTTGGGCCGGTGTGAGGAGGACTTTGGGTTGGGTCGGTAATCAGTGGGGTATGAGTGTTGGGCTGAGGGTCGACAGTTGGGCCGTGGGTATGCATTATGGGGTCAAGTAGGGTGTGGTGAAGTAAGGAGGAGGAAGACGTATGTTCAAGGAATTGATACGAGGGTGAAGATGATGGTGTCATGGACTTGTATGGAAATTAGGTTTCATCAAAGGTGACGTGCCTAGACAATGGGCTGGTCGGTGGGGAAAGTTGGTCTTGGTGAATTTTAGCCGGTGTGAGGAGGACTTTGGGTTGGATCGGTAATTGGTGGAGCAGTTTGGATGCTCGTTTGGTGTGGCACGTGGGGAAAATTTATGAGGTGAGTGGAAATGAGAGTAGCATAGACACCCAAAGATGCGAAGGTGCGAGTAATTAGGTGGTTTGTTGAAAAAGTCATGTGAAAGGTATATCGTTATGGATTGCGGTAGATGGTAAAAGGTTTAGGAGATAGGTGGCCATATGGAGGGCTTCGACCCAAAAGGTAGGGGGAGGTGTGCTTGAAAGAGAAAAGTACGAATGGTATTATTAATTGTTCGTATCATTCGCTTCGCCTTGCCATTTTGTTGGGAGGTTTTTGGGCAAGAGAATCTAAGTTGGATGCCATTTTTGGCAAAAAGGGTGTGGAGTCAGTTATTATCGAATTCACCACCATGATCACATTGGAAGCTTTTTATTTCACATTTAAATTGATTTTTGACATAAGTTCGAAAATGAAAAAATTTATCAAACATGTCTGATTTAGAACGAAGGGGATATATCCATACATAATGAGAAAATGATCAAGAAATAAGACATAGTATTTAAAACCACTAGAAGTAATAATAGGAGATGTCCATAAATCAGAATGGATTATATCAAAACAATGTTCAACAATAGAATCCGAACTGTGAAAAGGGAGCTTCACATGTTTGCCAAGTTGACACGCATGGCAAATATGTGTTGATTTTGGTTTATTACATGAAATAAATTGACGAGAAGTAAGAGAACGTAACACTTCATCGCCCGGATGATCGAGGCGTTGGTGCCACATGGATGCACTTGTAGATAAAAAAGCATTTGGGATAGTTGACGGCTTGGTAACTGGAAAAGAGATCAATCAAATATTAGTCACCATATATTTGATTGATTTCTTTTCCAATATTAGACCTCTTATGTTTGAAATGTTTATTATAGACTTACTCATGTCTTAGCTGTACCTTAATTTGATTAGTTGTATTATTATTGTATGGGCTCAAAGCCTTATCCATGCATCTCTATATATGTCGTGAGTTTTGTAATGTTAATCAAGGAATGAAATAAACCTTCAATAAATTTTAGTCATATTTTATTTTTGAACTCGTGCATGTAGGGATTGTCAAATGTGGGTTGTGAAAATAATAATTTTCGGGAATCTGTACTTAAAGTCTAAAGAGGATGACAATGAATAATTATCATTATTGGTCGATCTTTGCATTATAAACCCATGTGACGATTGTTGTTACAGATCTGTATAAGCATTGATGAAGCCTAAATTACACGGAATTTCAGTTTCAATTAACTTTTAATTTTAAGTAATATAGCAAGGTTTTTTTTAGATTTCAAGTTTATTGGGTTGTTCTATAATTTGTGCAGGGAAGAGAAAGAATTACGGAGGCATCAACAAACATTTTCAGAATTTGGCAAATATAAGATTAGAATAGCTCCCTATTGACGGCACGTTCGGATATCTAAAACATTCATGTTAGTGGTTGCAAAGAAAAGGCTGCTCGGATGACTTGTGCCTAGTGATACAATACACTTTGGATTTCAGTTAAGAAATGTAAAAATGTCTATCAATGGCAACAAGACCGTTAAGAATTCGTTAGAAAAGAAACAAAATTCGGTAAGGTTTGTTATTGGATTGATGTATTGAACGATTACAATGATTGAAAATGTTACAAAGAGAAAAGATTACAATTTGATTGATGAAAAATGAAAGAAATGAGAGAAACAACTATTTATAGGGGAAGAGATGAGCTAACAAACTTTGGCGCCAAAATCCAACCGACATTCAGTTATTTTCACTTTTGCCCCATGATCTTCTAAGAACTTGACAATTAGAATTAATACTTTGGATTGTATCAATCCCTCTCCTTTGAAATAATTCTTGTCCTCAAGAATGTTCTTTAAAATCAGGAAACCTCTGCCACAAGTCGTTGTAGAGCTCCCACATAGCATCTTCATCAGTATGATTGGACCACTTCACAAGAACATCGACTGCTACTTTGTTGTTGACTTTCACCATTTTCATGTCCAAGATGGCTATAGGCTCAACACTAATCAACCAAGTAGGTCCACAATGAGGTAATATTCCCACCTTGTTGGAACTTCCCTTGCAGAGCTTGAGTTGTGACACATGAAAAACAGGATGGACTTGGCCATGATTAGGCAGATCAAGCTTGTAAGCAACAACACCAATCTTCTCAAGTATCAAGAAGGGTCCATAATATTTGGAGAAAAGCTTGTTTTGCTAACCTTGTCTAATAGTCACTTGCCTATGAGGTTGTAGTTTGACATACACCCACATACCTACATCAAAATCTCTATTTGTCTTGTGCTTGTTTGCCAAATTCCTCATCTTGTCTTAGGCTTTAATCAAATGAAACTTGATCAAATTGAGTGCTTGTTCTCTGGCTTGCAAAGTCCTATCAACTTGTTCCACCGCACTCTCTCCAGGCATGTAAGGTGCATGGACGGGTGGCTTTTGTCCATACATAGCCTCATAGGAGGTTGTTTGGATAGCAGTGTGGAAATTAGTATTGTACCAAAATTCTGCCAAAGCTAGCCATTGCACCTACACGTTTGGTTTCTCACTTGTCATATATCTAAGGTAACACTCAAGGCATCTATTAACAACTTCAATTTGTTCATCTGTCTATGGGTGATAGGTAGTGGACAATTTGAGTTGTACCTTAAGAACCTTGAACACCTTGTCTCTATCATTGATAATGGATTCAGGTAGCCCATGTAGCTTGTACACATTGTCCAAAAACACCTGAGCAATTGTACTAGCAGTAAAGCGATGTTGCAGTGCAATGAAATAGGCATATTTGCTCATTCTGTCCACCACCACCATGATCACAGTCTTGTGTTGAGAAGAGAGTAGTCCTTCAATGAAGTCCATAGAAATAGAACTCCAAATCTTATCAGGAATGGGTAGGGGTTGGATGTAACTAGGATAAGCAGCTAGATCAGGTTTTTGCCTTTGACACACATCACATTCTCTGATAAATTGCTTGACCATTTTGTGCGTACCCTTCCAATAAAACAAACTTTTAAGTCTTTGCACTGTAACTATGGTTCCTGAATGTCCCCCAATAGCATCAGTATGATAGTAGTTGATAATAGTGTTTCTTAGCTGAACCACATTCCCAACTACTATCTTATCTTTCCTTCTCAAAATGCCATCAACCCAACTATATTTGTCCCCAACAAAGCTCTTATTTTGCAATTACTGAATAGTGGCTTGTAGAACAGCATCAGTAGACCAACTATCCTTTATTTTTTGCATGAGATCACTAGTGATGGATGTTAGAACCAAGGAGTTAAGCTCAGTACCCCCTGAAATTCTTGAGAAAGCATCAGCTGTAGTGTTTTCACTCCCTTTTTTATAACTAATCTCATAGTCATACCCCAGTAGTTTAGGTAACCATTTGGTTTGGAAAGGTGTTGTTAGCCTTTGTCCCAACAAATATTTCAAGCTAAAGTGATCTATTTTGATTTTGGAATGTCTGTCTAACAAGTATCCCCTCCATCTGTCCAAAGCCATGAGCACATCTAAAAATTCCTTTTCATAAGTTGACAAGGCTTGGTGTTTGGGAGAAATGGTTTTGCTTAAGTAGGCTTTGGGATGACCATCTTGCTGAAGCACATCCCAAATTCTTTTACCAAATGCATCTGTTTCAACTACAAAAGTCTTATTGAAGTCCGGTAAAGCTAGTACTGGTGCTTGAAGCATAGCTTGTTTCAAAGTAGCAAAAGACTTTTGTGCAGCTTCATTCCATTGAAAGGCATTCTTTCTTAAGATAGCAGTCAATGGCTTACTAAGTAGGGCATAATTCTTGATGAACCTTCTATAATAACTAGTAAGACCAAGGAAGCCTCTCAACTGCTTGAGTCTTTTAGGGTTAGGCCAGTCTTGCATAGCTTGGATCTTGCTCTTATCAGTAAAAACTCCCTTGTCAGGAATAATATGCCCCAAATACTCCACTATAGTTGTAGCAAAAATGCATTTACTAAGCTTGGCAGACAAGGATTGTTGTCGCATTACAGCTAAAACCTAATGAAGATTGATAAGTGTTAAATTGTATACATAAAATACCCAGGATTTCGCCAATAAAAGCCAAAAATATGCCAAAATATGGAAATATGTGTGCTTTTGTCTCATAATGTGCAGGAAAGGATATCAAAGTCAAAAAAAGAGCAAAAACAAGCAAAAACCGACAAGAAATGAAGAGACAAGTGTACAAGAGAGAGATTTGAAGCCAATATCAAAA